>CAUYSK010087226.1:0-73599 GCA_963575035.1 Avahi laniger | reverse complement strand
AGATGTGGAAACAACCCAAGTGTCCATCAATACATGAGTGGATTAATAAAATGTGGTATATGTATACCATGGAGTCCTATTCAGCTTTAAGAAACAATGGTGATATAGCACCTCTTGTATACTCCTGGATAGAGCTGGAACCCATTCTACTAAGTGAAGTATCCTAAGAATGGAAAAACAAGCATCACATGTACTCACCATCAAATTGGTATTAACTGATCAACACATAAGTGCACATATAAGAATAACATCTATTGGATGTTGAGCAGGGGGGAGGGGGTAGGAGGGGACGGGTATATGCATACACAAAGGGTGCAATGCGCACCATCCGAGGGATGGACACACTTGAAACTCGGACTTGAGGGGGGGCAAGGGCAACATACGTAGCCTAAACATCTATACCCCCATAATATGCTGAAATAAAAAATAATAATAATAAACCAAGCACAGAAAGATAAATCTTGCATATTCTCATTCATATGTGGAAACCACATATTAAAACAATTGATCTCATGGAGACAGGGAGTAGAATGATGGTTACCAGAGGCTGGGAACAGTAGCAGGGAGAGGGAGATAAAGTAAGGTTGGAAAATTATAGTTAATTAAACATAATGAACAACATTAGATAGCACAACAAAGTGACTATAATCAACAAATTAGCGTATACTTTAAAATAACTAAAAGAGTGGAATAGGAATGTTCCTAACACAAAGAAATGATAGATGCTTGAAGTGATGGATAACCCAATTACCCTGATTTGATTAATACACACTGCATGCCTGTATCAAAACATCACATGTACCCTATAAATATATATATTATGTTACCCATAGTTAATTTTTTAAAAATATGAATTGATAATCATACTCTCTAACTATACCTACAACTCACTTGCTCAAATCTCCTATGGGAAAAAAAATGCTTCAAATTTGTTAGGTGTTAATTGGAAAGCACTGGCTTCATCCTAACCCCAAGCATTCAGCCTTGCATAAAATGAAATGCCTTTCTCATCTTTACAAAACAAATGTAATTTCACCTGGATAGCCTTCCTTCCTAAGCCAAACCTGCCAGCAGGAATAGTAGGGCCAAGGTAGTTCTTTCCAGAACTGATGGAGGTTTCCCTGCTCAGAATTTTGATGACTCAAACTCTACCAAGATATGTGGTAGGCAACACGTAGATAGGTAATTGTTTATTAATCTTTCATCCAGTTGAGTTTGTGAAAAATTATTCTAACAATTGACAAACTCTGAAAGTGGTACATAAACAACGCATGCCAACAGATCCCCTCCTGGTTTAGGAGTCTGAGGCCATTCCTCTCAGGAATTTAGAAAAACTCAGGTAAGAAGAGCTCCCTTAACCTAAAGACTCTCCCCAGAAGTTCCTGGCTGAAGAAACTCCCCAGCGCTTTTCTCCTAAGCAAACAGCCTTCAGTTTGTCTCTTCGAAAATCTTGCTGGATTTTTTAAGCTTATGTCTCTGCTGAGTCATGCAGAGCTTTGACTCACAAACATAGATAATATTTATCCACCAGACTGCAGAAACTAAGAAAAATCAGTCCCTCAGACTGAGAAAAATCAAAATAATATAATAAACTGGTCATAACCCTGAATTTGATTGATGTAAGGGATTGTATTAATACTTTACTGAGACTGTCCTTTGCCGTTTTCTGAAATTAAAAGTCGTATATTTTATGAAATAATGGTGAGGATAGTAGGAGTGGGGATGTCTGGAAGAGTTATATCTAAGTTAGTTCTCCAAATTCACTCTGCAATTTTTCTGGTAAAATCCCGAAGTCTGAGAACCACTGAGCTGGAAGTTGCATCGCTGTTTCATAAACCAGCCTAGAACTTTCCTGGCTTACCTGGGGGTGTGGTTTGGGATCGTTATCAGCAAACTGATGTCTAGCCCTGCTTCTCTCCTAAAATAAGAAGATGGCCTCTTAGATTGTTTTGTAATTAATTATTGCTAGGAAAACAAGGGAACAAAATGAAGGTGAGGAGAACAGAGCTTTACAGACTCAAAGGATCAGTACTCCCGGTCTCAGAACATGAGCCCTAACGACGGCTCCTCTCCAGGAAGGAGGGGCCATCCCAGGCACGTGCCTTCTCTTCAGGAGGACACATGTGTTGGCACAGAAGATGAGACTGCCAGCTCCGCAAGAGGAGGGACAGGGCTGTCTTGCTCAGCACCTAAGCCTGAAGGCCTCCTGCTGTTGGATGAAGAAAACTGGCCGAAATCAGCCTCAGCTGTGCCTTTAGCGACGGACACCCTCCAGCTGAGAAAGTGCACCAAAGTCACTCCCTCGCTAAGCCACAGAAGGTCTGGCGTGTGTTGTTCCAGGGCTCTCTTTTGTTTGCCAGTGACGTGTGGCCACAGTGCACAGGCATAGCCTTGGTCACTGCTTCCCAAACAACGCAAGCTTCTGGGGCCAGAATCAGCAGCTGGACCACGCAGGAACCTACTGTGAGGCCCTGGAAATGGAGAGCTCAAGAATGTGACCACATCTCTAATTATTCTTAATAACTTCCAGACACCAGGCCTTGGCATTTTATGTGCCACAGAGTTAGCACATTTGAACTGTGCTTTGTTATGTCGCCATATCAACCTCTGTAACAACTCTATGAATGTTGGTATAATGCAATCCAAATAATTACATAAGTCCAACTCTAGTTACTTTTATGTTTTTTGCCTAAAATGGCAAAACAACTTACACATAACAAACAAAATAAATCTTTTAAAATATGTAACAAATGTTCTCTCTTGTCCTGGGACAGAAGATGGTTTGCAAGGCCGGCTGCCCTGAAGAAGCCCTGGGCCAGTTTTGTGGGCACTGCTGGTTTTCTGGAACTTGGGCAGATGCCCAGCAGCTGGTCAACATGAGCACCTCTACTCTTGCTATTTGCTGGGATACCACACACTCCAGGGAGCCAGACTCACCTTCGCAAAGGGCAGAATTATCTCAGGCCAGCCCAGGCCAGCCAGGGTGTGACTGCCGCCAGGGTGCCGAGAGAAGGAGGCCAGGCAAACGGCCAGGACAGGCCAGGCTTCCTGCGCAGGGAGCACACAGGTGGGCGTGCAGACAGATGCCTTCGTGGAGCAGCAGGTTACAGGCTCAGGGCAAGGGCCCTCGAGTTCTTACTAGTGAGGTATAGACGTTCAGAGTTAGAAGAAACCTCAGAAAATCATCCCCTCCACATTTGCCTTCCCAATATTTATAAATAAGGAAACTCGGAATTGTTTTGTTTTGTTTTTAACAATAAGTAAGGACTACTGACCCAGACCCCTGAACAAAGGAAGGAAAAAACACTCTTCATTCCAGGGACAAAAACATGCCCCTCCCCCCAGGGATTGCTGGTCACCAGGCTCAGAAGACAATGAATGGGTCACTTTCTCTGTAAACAGCACATTCTCTGCCTCGCCATCAGGAGCCACCAAAGCTCAATTCTGAATTCCACCTCCCCCCAAGATATCCATTTGCTCAAATAGTTTCAGTCTTCACCTCACTGTTGAAAACCATGTGATTAAAGAATGCTCAGTACTTCTGTACCCCCTGCTTGTCTGGGTGGAGGAAGCCCGACATGCGTACATGGGTTTCCTGGAATTAGGGGGCAGCCCTTCCTCCAGAGCATGGTGCATGAACTCAGGAAGCAAGTAAAACACCAAGAATATTCAGAAGAAGCTATTGTCTCTGCAAGAGTGACATAATCACTGCCTTTCCAAGAATATTTTAGTTGGAAGCAAACAGGCCTAATAAACAGGAGGCTGGAGTCCCAATCCCAGCTTCTTCCAGCTGTGCGACCTTGGTAAGTAGCTTAATCTCTCTAAACCTCAGCTTCCTCCTCTTAAATGGGGACATAGTATCTGCTCTACTTGACAAGGGGTTTGTGAGAAAATGGAAGTGAAGACATCATACAAATGCAAGTGAATTTGTATACAAATAATATTATGGTCACAAACACAACAGGATTTGATGAGCTGAAGACTCCAAATGAGTTCCCTCAAGCTGTGAGACAAGAATCTGGCCAAAGATCACCCCCTTTTCTCTAAAATCTAAGAAACACAAGTTTGTCCAAGTGCAGTGGCTCATGCCTGTGATCCTAACACTTTGGGAGGCCAAGGTAGAAGGATCACTCGAGGTCAGAAGTTCAAGACCAGCCTGAGCAAGAGCAAGATCCTGTGTGGTGGCACATGCCTGTAGTGCCAGCTACTTGGGAGGCTGAGGCAGGAGGATCACTTGAGCCCAAGAATTTGAGGCTGCAGTGAGCTATGATGCCACTGCACTTTAGTCCAGGCAACAGAGTGAGATCCTGTCTCGGAAGGGAAGGAAGGAAGGAAGGAAGGAAGAAAGGGAGGGAGGGAGGGAGGAAGGAAGGGAGGGAGGGAAGGAAACCCTAATTTCCCCAGAAGCCTGTGAATATGTCAGGGCCACATCTTCGGTCCATCTTCATGTTTCACAACTCCTTCCTCTACGTACCCAGACCTGTCCAGCCCCTCCTCCCAGTGTTTCTTGGAGTCCCCGGGGGCACTGTCACATCCCCTAGGCACCTTCTTCTCCCACCATTGCTGCCTTTGATGCCCTGGAGTCCGGGCGCTGCCCAGGGTGCCTGGAAACGAAGTGTAACACGTTCTGTTTGTTAGAGCAAGCCCAAAGCACAGGTGCTTGGTACACTGTTTCCCTCGGATGTTACTAAAACATCTCATTCTCTTTTTACTCAGACCCTCCCTTGCCCTAAAACCCCCTAATTCCCTAGAGACTGGCTTAGGGCAGATCCTAGTGACAGACTGCTCTGCTCAGGACCACTTTCCCTCTCTGACCCTGAAATTCTCAGGCACGGCTAAGCTTGTCATAAATAACTCTCTCGCTCAGGATTTTTCTGGCAGGAGGCTCCTCAGTCTCCCCTGTAGCCAGACTCCTGGTGGGATGCCTCACGAGTTCACTAGATGGGCCCAGACCTCTCAATCCCAAATCCAACCTCCATTGTAAATCACCTAGGGGAAGAACATAGCGGTTTTCTTCTGCAATTTGGAAAACACGACTCCCCAACGTCGACTCACCCTAGCTCCTGGCTTGGGCTCCGTTTGCCTACCCTAGACTTGGTCATTGCAGCCCATCACCCAGTGACTGCTTCAGAAATGGGGACGTCTCCAAATTTAGGTCCATGATACATGAGAAGTTTGCTGAGGTTTTCTTGAATCTTAAAAGAGATACTTGGGAAACCAGACTCTTTCCCCATGATGGTGTCAGAAATGGGGACTCCCATTTTACTCCAAATGATGGAGTCAGAATTTAAATGCACCGTGACTTCAAAGCCAGAAAAGGGATTGTGTGGGGACCTTCTTGCTGGTGCTGGAATAGGACAGGGCTACTACTAAATGGCTCTAGTTCCCAAGAGTCCCAGGTTCCTTACCATGACTTTGCCGAGATTTCTTTGAACGTCTTAGTTCATATTCACCTGTCTCTTCTACTGTTTACATACACTGTATACATCCTATTTTGAATTCCTCAGTTCGCAGTTCTTAAATTCCATTTTTCACATAATTGGGCCTTTGGAACACATCAGCCCGAACTCCCAATCACAGGGTATTTCCAGAACAAAGCTGTGACTTTCTTTCACGTGTCTTCCTGAGCTTGAGTGCAGATCCGTCCGAAACCTGCCACCACCATCATCATAGCCAATGACACATTCTGTGCAGGGACTGTGCCAAGCAGTGAATACATGTTACCTTCGTGAGATAGGGTTTTGCAGATGAGAAAACAGTAGTTTAATGAGATTGGGTAACTGGCCCAAAGCCATACATTGGACATATAACAGAGTCAGAATTTAAATGCACTCTTGTCACTCCGAAGCCAGAAAAGGTCCCAGTAGACTGTGTGTGGGGCTGGAGGACCTTCTGGCTGATCCTGGGACAGGACCTGGCTACTGCTAGATACCTTTCAACCTCTCAGGAGAGAATGAGGTGGTCACTCACTAGCAGATCTATGAGTTTCTTTAGCCTCGGCCAGTGGTGGAGAAGCCAGGCTGTCCGCCCTCAGTCCCCATCCGCCCCTCAGCCCTGTTTCCTCAGGAGCCTTCTCCTCCTCAAGACAGGAGGACATGGGCACAACATTCCCCAAGGAGCTGGCGTTTCTTCTCTCTTCTGAAACATCTTTCCTCATTTTAGCTCTTTCCTAACCACTCAAGTGCCGTCTGGAGTACATTCATCTGCCCCAGAGCCAGGCCTGGCCTGAGAGATAACTTGGAGAATATTTCCATGCGACCGTCTCCTGTCCACTCGGGATCATTTCAGCCATTCATTAATTATTAATTCTGTATCCATTAGATGCTTAATGCTAGATACTATGGAGGTCACGGAGTAAGTACAGAGCAGGACACACATCCTGCCCACAAGGAGGACAGTTGCCCATCCTATATTTACGGCATCTTTGGACTCCACCTTTCTTTCCGACGTGCGGGATCGCTCCGCCTTTCACGCCGCAAAGCCTCCTTGCAGTCATGAGGACCAACGCGGGCCAAGTCCGTAAGCTGAGGCTGACAGAACAGAAAAATGGAAAGATCCCCAATGACAGTGTTAAGCTAACTCAAAAACTTCTTGTTTTGAGGCTTCGAGTCACGTGATATAATAAATGTCTTTGTTGTTCCAGCTGGAAGCATTCCAGGTGATATGCCCTCTCCACGTGCCAAGCAAGATGCCAAGGGGCAGGTCTGAGGTATATCCTACGGCTTGGGATCCAAACAGGAAAAAGCCCTTCTATCTACCAGTGTCCATGCAATGGATGTCATGAAAGGATGCTACTGATCCTGTTTACTCTGCTTGCCCACCCCTGGGGCCACCCCTGTGCCTGGTCCGAGGTGGCACTGTGGTCAGCCCAGGTTGCAGTACTGAATCATGAGTCCCCCTTGTGGCCACAAAGAAGGGGACCATGTTTGACTAAATCCACACCTAGTGGGTTCCCCCATGGTGAGCAAAGGCCGACCAAAGCAACACATCCGCTAAAATGGGTTTAAGAACAAGCTGAACACCTAGCTCTGAGATCATCTATGAAAGCAAAGTGGGTTCCAGGAGCCATATATGGTGGCAGCTGTAACTCAGAAAGGCTAGTACAGGTGGATTTCCTACACTGGGACTTAAAAAGTGGGAAAAGGGCAAGATATCCATTGCCAGAGAGGCAGCCCAGGCAATCCCTCTTCTCTCCACTGGGGAGGAGAAGTGGGCAGGGGAAACTCAAAGAGGAGCACATCCCAGCGTTGGATTAAGCCAAAAAGTAAGTTCAGTATCAGGTTTGGCCACAGCTGGTTGGCAAATTCATAAAGCACCAGAAGACAATAAATATGAGAGTTGGAGGAGAGTCAGAGGATAAATACAAAATATGAGTGACAAAACAGGTGGGCAAAATACTGAAATGATCCAGAGTGGCAGGAGGGTCCACTATGACCTCTGACCACACCCTCCCAGTGCTGTTCAGACCCACTTGCTATCTCCCTACCAGAACCTGTAAGTCTAGCATCTCAGCACCAGCAGACTACATCACGATAAGGCTTCGTCTTGGGGACCTGGGGAGGAGTGTTCATTCTGTCTCCATAGACTAGAAACATGTGCCCAAGAGGTAAACCCGAGGGCCTGGGTAACATCATGTTGGGCTAAGACATGCCACTCACGCCTTCAGAGATTCCATCAGCACGGCAGGGATTACAAATCTGTGCACTGGAGACTTTAGTTCTGCATCATCCATTCTAAAAAGTGAATGCATATGTGTTGGCTTCATTACAGAGTATGTTAAAAGGCACAGGAAGTTGGGTGGCAATATAAATCACCTACTCAACATGACTCGTTTGCTTCTGGCGAGTTATTTTATTTGCTTTTCTAAGCTGCTGCTATAAAACTCATTCAAAACCAGTTTTTCCTTATTTAATGGCATGAGAAAACGATCACAATATATCAAGTATTTAAAAACAGGTTTTAAAATGAATTATACACTATGAGTCCAACTATGTCAGAAAAAATAGCTTTAAGTGTAATGAGTGCATGAATGTATATGGCAGGAAGAGATAATAAAAATGGCAATGTTGGGTTTCTCTGCAAGAAATTATTGCAGGCATTTTCTTTTTTGTGCTTCCCCATATTTTCCAATTTTTTAAAATAACAACTCATAATTTACATAATCAGAGAACAGTAACTTTCAAAAAAAAACCTGTTTGTTGTCACCTCTCCTACGGTGAGTCACTGACTGCTTTCACAGACAGAGCCACCTGGGATGGAGGCGTCGGAAGACTTGGGTTTGCATCCCAGCTCAGCCATGCAACCAGCCACTTTCTAGAAGTCACTTGCCTTCTGAGACTCAAGTTTCCTCACCTGTAAACTTAGAGTACAACCTGCTTTGTCTAATTCTTGGGGTTATTGTAAGATTCTAAGTTTTAAAACAAGATAATGCATTGGGAAACTAGATACTGAGTGGGTAACAGTCACGTGATAATGCATTCTCCTGGCGGCCCACGTCTCTGTGGCCAGGACTTTTCAGGCTGATTTCTTGCTCCTCTTCCTCTGCCTGGCTGTTAAAGGTGAGAAGCTCTTTGAAGCTCAGCCCAAGACCACTCCTTCTTCCCAGCCTATTCTCTCTCCCCGGATGAGAGCATCCATTCCTACAACATCAGTTACCCTCAGGATACGACTCATAAGTTGATGTCTCCAGCCTAGACTTTCAGGCCTGTATATACAACTACTTTCTAAATATAAAAACTTGACCTTATCACAGGCATCTTGAACCTAACACATTCACAATTAAACCTAAGACCTTCCCAGGTCCCACCACAATAAACCTGACCTTCCTCATGGTTCTTTTCTCAGAGATTGCTGCCAGCACCCAACCAGATGTACAAACCAGAAACCCGGAGAGCTTCCCTAGCCCCTCCTTCCCCACATAACCCATCACCATCCCTTCACCATTTTACACACCGCATATCTCCTAACCTTCACCCCATCTATTTCCACTGCCGTTACTACAGCTCGAGCCATCGCTGTCTCTCACCTGGATTGTAGCAACAGGCTCCAAACTAGAACTGCATCTACACGTTGCTTCCTCAGTCCATTCTCCATGTGGCATGCAGAGAAAGCTTTTTTAAAAGCCAGCTTTATTGAGGTATAATTCACATGCAATAAAATTTGTACATTTTAAGAATCTATGAGTTTTAACAAATATATCCATTCATGTAACCACCACCCAATCAAGACAGAAATACAGCACCCTAGGAAGCTCCCTCCTGTCCTATACTCAATGTCTTTGCTGCCACTCCTAACCCAGGCAACCGAGGACCTGATTTTTTTTTTTTCAGAGATGTAGGATCTTTCTCTGTCACTCAGGCTGGAGTGCAGTGGCTCACTGCAACCTCAAACTCCTGAGCTCAAGTGAGGATCTGATATTTTATCACTGTAGATTAGTTTTGCTTGTTCTAGAATTTCATGTAAATGGAAACATATAGTAGGTACTCTTTGTGTCTGGCTTATTTCATTCAAAAAAACATCCCTGAGATTCACCCATGTTATAGTGTGTACCAGTAGCCTGTTCACTTTTATTGCTGAGTAGCAGTCCATTCTATAACTACACCTCAGTGTGTTTGTCCATGCACCTGTTGACAAGCATCCAGATTTGGGCTGTTTGGTATTATCTTTTTCCCATCCTTTTATTGGCCTACCTGCGTCTTGATAATTAAAATGCATCTTTTATAGGCATCCTGTAAGAGAGTCTTGTTTTTTAGCCAGTCTAACAATCTCTGCCTTGAGAGGAGGGCAGGAGTAATAGATTTACTAAAGAGATAAGGATAGCAAGCAGGAAGTATTTATGGAGGCTTGCTTTCATCTTCCATAAACTCTGGATACCTGCTGTTAACCCAGTGGTTCTAAAAGTGTGGTCTGTGGATCCCTGAGGCTTCGCTGAAATAGTTCTGGAGTCAGAACTATTTTCATGATGACACTAGGGTATTCTTTGCCTTCATCACCATTTTGTCATTTACGAAGATGATGCAGAAGCAATAGTGGGTAAAACTACTGAGGCCCCAGCACAAATCAAAGCAGTGACATCAAATTGTACTAGCAGTCATTTTACTTTTCCCCTCCACACATTCACAGATTAAAAACTCACCAAAAAAAGGCTAGTTTCACTTAAGAGTATACTTGATGAAACAGTAAAAATTATTAATTTTATAACTTGACCCTTGAGTACATAACTTTATAATATTTTCCAGGTGACAAAAATGGGACTTCTGTTGGTTTTCTGGCAAAAACGTATACATGCAATTGTATAAGATACAAGCAAAAGTAGATATATTTTTCCAGAAAGAATATTTTTATTAATTAACTTTTTGATACACATCTATGATACTTTCTTCTTCCTATATGTTTTGGCTGACTTCTCTTTGAGTGCTTATTCGCATAACAATTCCATAATTTCTACTGAAAGAATAAATTTCTCTACCATGGCAGATCAAACTTTTCTTTTTTACAGAGTTCCCATATACTCTACACCTAACTTCCCCTACTGTTAACAGCTTATGTTATTATGATAATTTATCACAATTAATGAACCAATATTGATATATTAACAAAAGTCCATTCTTATTCCGATTTCCTTAGTTTTACCCAGTATCCTTTTTTTGTCCCAGGATCCCACATGGATACATCATATTTAGTTGTCATGTCTCTTTAGGTGTCTCTAAATCATGATGGTTTCTTAGGCTTTTCTTGTTTTTGATGACCTTGACCATTTTAAGAAATACTGGTCAGGAAGTGTGCACAATATCTCTTAATTGAGAATTGTCTAATGTTTTTTCATGATTAGACTGGGGTTATGGGGTTTGGGGAGGAAAACCACAGAGGTAAAGTGCCATTCTCATCACATCGTATCAAGGGCACAAATGCGACCTATCACTGTTGATGTTGGCCTTGATCACCTGGCTGTAGTACTGTCAGGTTTCTCCATGGTAAAGTTACACTTTTTCCCCTTTTCCATCCTGTGCTCTTTGGAAGGAGGTCATTATGGGCAGTCCATACTTAAGGAGTGGATAGTTATGCTTCACAAAAATGACGGGATTCCTCCGTATGGGAGATTTGTCTATTTGCCCCAATTTATTTATTTACTTAGTCATTTATGTATATGAGGATAGACTCATGAATATTTTATATATTGAATTATAATACAATACTACTTAATTTTGTTGCTCAAATTTTGCCAACTTTGGCCATTGAGAACTCTTTCCATTGGCTCCTGTGTCCCTTTGACATCCCCCATTACTATGTTTTTGTTTTGTTTTGTGGTGTTTTTTTTAGAACTATAAGAAATTCCATGTTCATTTTCTGCCCCAATTCTAGAGTCAGCTGTTTCCCCAAGGAGCCCTGCTTCCTTTTATGGTCACTTAACAATGGAGACACATTCTGAGAATTGCATTATGAGGTGATTTCGTCATTGTGTGTGAATACCATAGAGTGTACTCATAAGAACCTAGACGATATAGCTTACTACACACCTAGGTTATATGGCATAGCCTATTGCTCCTGGGCTATAAACCGGTACAGCGTGTTACCGTACTGAATACTGCAGGCAATTGTAACACAGTGTTAAGTAATTGTGCTGTGTCTCTAAACATAGAAAAGGTACAGTAAAAAATACAGTATAAAGGACAAAAAATGGCACACCTATATGGAATACTTACGATGACTACTAGAGTTTGCAGGACTGGAAGTTGTTCTGGGTGAGTCAGTGAGTGAGTGGTGAGTGAATGTGAAGGCCTAGAATGTTACTGTACACTGCTATAGAAACTTAGGCTACACTCAATCTATAAAAACATTTTCATTTCCTCAATAATAAATTAACCTTAGCTTACTGTAACTTCTTTGGTTAAAATCCTTCCAGGAATCTAAGGATAAAGATCCAAGTTTTAAAATGGCCTCCAGGGTCTCGTACGACCTGAGCCCCACCTGCGCTCCAGTGTCAACCCCTTCATCCTTGTGCCCTGGTGCCTTCTTTAGCCTTGGTCTTCCTGCGATCCCTTGCATGTCTTCTCTTAGGCTTTTGCACATGACAGTACACTGCCTAACATTCTTCCCGTCCTTCTTCACCAACCAGCTACAAAGCTACAATAAATAAAACACTGTGAAACCAGCACAGGATTAAACAGAAAAGAGTCCAAAGGTAGACATACATATTTCTGCATTTCAATTCAATGAGGAAGGGAGGAATTATTCAATAAGGACAATTCAATTGGCTAGCTATGTTATCTTTAACTCACTCTATATTCAAAAAGAAACTTCAGTCAAAGCACTGATAAGCAAAATGTATAAAAAGCTACTCCCAATTGATAAAAAGAAAGCAACCTAATATAAAAATGGGAAAAGGAAATAAATAAGCAATTCATGGAAGATGTAGAAATGACTGATAAACATAGGAAAAGATAAATATATGAAAAGATATTCAGCATCATTAAAAAAGAAATATAATATAGCTTAAAAAAGATTGATAGTATCTAATTTGGGAAGAGTACAGGGGAATGTTGCTCCATGAATTAATATAAATGTGTTTGCAGACAGGATTTGTCTCCGGAGTTTTGCAGAGCTTTGCCCTGAAGGAATATGTGAACGTGTTTAGTTTGCATTTCAAATGCTGTTACACTCAGAAGGGCGTCTCTGAAAGACAGTAGCGGCTGTATCCCACAAGGCGCCGAATTTCTCAGACCTAAAGGTTTGGATTTGCTTTGTAAAGCAAAGCAAATCTGTTAAAAACTACAGGATGAGAGTTGATGAAGGAGTGACTGTCGGAACAGACAGCCACTCTGGCTAAAAGCAAGTTCCTGCTTAATACTCCAGACTACCTGTCTCCATTCACAATAACCTGATAAAGAAAATATGGAGCCAATATATTTCTGTTTAACCCCTCTGTTAAGTGATAAATTTACCTTAGAACGTAGAAGTTAATCTTTGAAAGATTTTGTAACCATTTGTTCACATAGATAGAATTAGTTAAAGGATCTGTAGAAGCTTTTTGAAAATCTGTTAACCTAAGAGGAACCACCTGCTGTTATGTAAATCTGTTACCCCTGGCAACTAATCACTGTTCCCTATAAGTTACCATGTAAGACTTCATTCCGGGCTTTTTGAGATTCACGGAAAAATCTAGGCCCCCTGAGATGCCGCTTTGCCTGTAATCTTCATAAATTTATAAAACTATACCTTTGTCTCTGTGTATTCTTTTATTTCCATTATTTTCCATTTTTCTACTATTTTCTTATCCATTGCAACTCTACCAAAGGGACTTGATTTTTTGCTGGGAGCTTAGCTACCTCCCAGCAGGGGAAAAAGCACTCTCCTACACTGTTAGAGTATAAACTAGGACAGCCAGTTCATCAATATTTCAAATGTGCTTACACTCTGACCCAGCTCTCACATTTCCAGGAATCTATCCTACAGAAATAACAGCATGACTACAGAATTGCTTGTATCAGCAAAAAATTGGAAAGAACCCAAATGCCCATTAATGTGAATATATAAAAATTATAATATTCCACACACCAGATCACTATGTGTCCCTTTAAAAATTGAGGTAGCTCTAAATTATTGTACTTTAAAAGATGTCTGCAGTATAATGTTGAAAGTTAAATATGTGTAGAAAAAAAGAAACAGTACAATATTAGTTATGCATATATTCACATACACACATACACAAGAAAAGAATGAAGAGATAATACATCAAACAATTCTAAAGAGTAGGATTTGAAAAGGGGAAACAGGAATTTTTTTTTTTTTACTTTATACATTTCCACAGTATGTTATTTGAATCTGTCACAAGGAATATTTCACTTTTGTAATGTAAAAACATTTAAGAGTGTGTTTTTTTAAGAGAATAGAGTGATTAACTATTACAATCAACTGCTCATGGTGAACTACAGGATCTGAGCTTAACATCTCATCAGGGGGCTATACTGCCCCCTCGTGGTGGCTGCTGCTATTCTAAATTGCTTATCTAAGAGTTTCCCGATCTCAGTTCTATTGCCAGTTTGGGTCGACAATCCTTTGTCATGGGGGGCTGTCCCGTGCATTGTAGGACGTTTAGCAATATTTCTTGCTTCTATCTTCTAGATGCCAGTAACATTCTCTCCCCAAGTTGTGACAATCAAAAGTGTCTCCAGACACTGGCAATTGTTCCCTGGGGGTAGGGCGGAGAAATCACTCCTGATTGAGAATCACTGATCTAAGAGAATGTCTTAGACAGCCTTGTCAGTGAAAAGCATGCGGGTTTTTTTCTCTCCTTTTTAAAAAAAAATTATTTTTTTAGAGATTGGGATGAGGGTGTCTTGCTATGTTGCCCAGGCTGGTGTCCAACTCCTGGCCTCAAGCAATCCTTCTGTCTCAGCCTCCCAAGTAGCTGGGACTACAGGTTCAAGCCACTATGCCGAGCTATTTATGAGATAATTCGCTAATGTAAGTTGGAAGGAATGATCTCTAACCCATGGGTGCACTCACACAGAACTCTTTTCATAGCTTTTAGATATTCTGAGGTTCAAATTCAGTAACAAGAAAATCCATTCTTATCCAGTGAGCCCCAATTGTTTCAGGCAGTAGCTACAAGGATGCAATGCCTGGCATGTGTGCACCCACGCCACTCCCAGGCCCAGGGCAGGGTTTCACAGCACTCTGCACCGTGGCCTCATCACATACAGGGTGCCAGCCAGCAACTACCACTAAATGGTAAACCAGTTCCCTCCTGCCCCTCACTCAGCCCACTAATTTCCCCCATTTAGAAGCGTCCCTATGTTCATTGCTCTCCCAAATGCTCTCTCTATGGTCTACATGTCGCTGAGAGGTCTTCTAAAAAAAAAGTCTGTGGAAATTCAGCTCTGCTAATGACTATCCTTCATCCCTCAAAGTAGCCTGGGCATATCATTAGACCTGTCTCCTCATTTGTAAAATAAAAGGCCTATACTAGACATTTGAAGTTCCCTTTCAGTTCCAAAATCTACGATCATAGATGATCAGAAATGATCCACTATAGGCTTTCCATACTATTGCAATATAAAGATTTTCTCCAGTAAGGATTATCCTGTATGCAATTAGGTTGGTGTTACTGGACTATTTTACTGTTCCTATTTTAATTTCTGGTGTTGGGTCCCCATAAAAATTGTGATCATGAATAAAGAATTCTAAACCATGGCTTCACTGTACATTTATCGTATTTCCAGGGTTTTGATTTTGTCAGTGTGCATCATCTGACATCAATAATATAGGAATGAATCTTCTCTAATGTCTTCCCACTTTCAATATAGTCATATTTATTACAGACCTAATATGTGATTATCTGAAGCTGATTTATGTTAAATGAAGACAAAAGGCTTTGCTATATTTATATGGTCTCTCCAGGATGAATATGCACATGTAGAATAAAAGCTCAGTGGTGGCAGAAGGTTCTCGCAAATCCACAGCATTTGCAAGGTTTCTGTTCAGTGAATTCCCTGAGGAACAACAAGGGGCACACCACGACCGAAGGCTTTGCCCCACTCTCAGCATTCGTGTGTTTCTCTCTGGTGAGAGTGCTTTAGTGAGGAGTGAGGTGTATGTCACAGCCAAGGGTGTGCCACACCTGAGACATGCAGAGGGCATTTTTCTGGTATGGATTATTTTATATCAGTGAGGTCTCAGTGATTACTGAAGGCTCTTCACACTCACTGCATTATATGGCTTCTCTCTACTTTGATGTTAAGATACCTATATAAATATATATCTACATATCTACCAATATCTATAGATCTATGAATCTATGATCTATAGATCTATAGATCTATGAATACATAAATTGGCTGTAAGATGTCTATATATATCGACATCAATCTACCTGTAGGTATATAGATTCATAAAACGGCTGAGAGCTATACACACACAAACAAATGCACTCACACATATAATAGCTGAAACTTTCCTCACCTTTAGGAGCTAAGCAGTGTGAAATAATATCTGTTAAACAGATACTAAACTGTTAACATTAAATTTTAATGTTAAAATTATATTCCCCACACCTATCCAACTCAGAGGTCTTTATGAAGTCAACTGTTACTTGTCTGAAACCTGTCTCTTGAAAAAAAGATTTCTCTACCTCTTTCCTAAGATATCCTTGCAAATTCCTAACCAGGTCTTCTCTTCACAGTCTTTTCCAAATGTGGAGCCCAAAGAAACATTCTCCAGAAGTCTTTGTACTACAGTGCTACCTTGAGGTCTCCACTCTGTAACTCCAGGGACACTGCTCACATACACTATGATGTGAATGTCCCACTGAAGTCCTGTAACAGTGGTTCTGCGAACAGGACCAGTTGGGGGTTAGAATGTAGATCTCTGAGGGTATGGATTATGGAGAACCTCAGGAAAATTTCAAGGTGCTTAAAATGCCTGTGAAATGTTGCCCTTTTTCCTCATAGTAAGTGGATATAATTGACAAAATGTGACAAATATCTATTTTTCTTAAGGTCCCTCAGAGCAATCTCATACCACTCCAAAGAGCCAAGAGTGCCCATTTCTTCCCAACTCTCTGTTCAGGGCTGCTGGTAGTTTGAAATCAGCCATGGTAGGAGTATTGACACCACTGAAAATGGCTAATACTACAAATCAGCCTCCCCACTCCAGCCACCATCACAAGAGAGGTGACTGTCGAAAATCTACCACTCACCGCTAGGCATATCTAAGCCCTAGACAGAACCTGCATCTCTGCAATGAAGAACAAGTAACATCTACAGGTTCCTCACTTAAAACCCCTTTTTAAAAATGGGAATTATGCTTCCTTTACGTTCTTACAAAAAATCAGAAAGTTTGTTTTTCAGTGTCAAGATAAAAGAAAACTGCCATTGATATCATCACAGCTCACCACTTCTATCCTCTCTGAATAAGACATTCTCCACCCCAACCCCAACCCCTATCCTCTCTGAATAAGACATTCTCCAGCCAAGCCTCCTACCTTCCATGGTTGCCTGGTCCAACCCCAGAGGTTATGCTGTCAGTCACAGCAGCCCTTCCACTTTCTGTCCCCATTGCCAAGGGAGCAATGCTGGCAGTGAAGATCAACAGGTACCTTTTTGGCAGGCAATCTGACAATATATATAGAAAATATGCATACTATTTGACCTAGTAATTCCACTTCTGAGACTTTGACTTAAGGATATAATCAGCCATACTGCAGAGATGTCTGTACAGAATGCCAGACAATTGACACCCCAGGAGCAAACCTCTACCAGTGAGGAATGGGAGTTGAACAAAATTGCTCCTTGGTGGGACAATTCTGAGATGTACTGTACACAGTTTCTCAGAAGGTCTCCAGAGGCACTGAGTCTCAACGGTCACCTGCTCTCAACTGCCTGTTGTTGTGTTTCCTTTCTTTTCTTTCCTCTTTCACTTCCCCATTCCTTCACCAAGTTTCCTGGGATCAACTCCAAACTAACAATTTGCCCCCAAACTCTTGTCTCTATATCTGCTCTTAGGGACCCCTATGGTAATCAAGTACGTGTGTGTCTGCGTGTGTGTGTGTGTCTGTCTGTCTGTGTCTGTGTTTTACGCCTAAACCAGTAATTCATAAGTCCTCACATTGATTTATCCCTCTCCCCACCACACACATCTCCACCCTCCAGGAAAAAAATAAGAAGAAAATAATGAAGACCTTTTTCTAACACAGTAACTCGTCCACGGAGTGTGACTTCCTCAAAAGTATTTTTATAATGTTAGATATTTTTAGTAGTCTTGGAGTTCATAGTGAGTGCTTTTCCTCTTGAAATTGTTTCCTTAAGCCTAGTTCAATGTTTCCATAAGAAAATTTCTAATGGTTTCATAAATCACTTTAGTTCATTCATTGAAGTTGATCACGAGAGGGAAGCTGTAAAATAAAAATGTAAAGAACACTGATTTATACTAAAGACTAAAATATTTGACAATTATTTTACATATCAAAAATGTTTGAAAACATTTTACTGCCCTACTACATAATAATTCCCATTATTATTAAAAGAATCAGCCTTTATGTTTCTTAAAAAAGAGGGGCGAGAGAAGGTTCCCATCTTTATCCTTTCTGAGAGGTTAAATGTTAAATGTCTTGGTGGCGAGAGAGGAAAGATCATCTCATCCTAGAGCGCTTAGCTGTGCGAAGAATATTCAACACTGCGGGAGAAGAACTGCATCCACGTTTGGAGAAGTGTGCTGGCACGTGCTCCCTACTGAAAAGAAACAGCAGGCGTCCAGACTTGCCTTTCAGCACCCGAACCACATTAGGAATTCCCATACATCGATTTACGACACCACCCAAAAGGAAAGGAGGAACAGCTTCAACAGAATCATAGACGTTCCTCGTCCACCGACATCGTCTGGGATTTATTCTTGCCCGGGCTCCAAACATATCCTGCAAATGTACCGAGCAGAACGTGAAAAGTAGCTCCACAGAGCTCTGAATCCTACAATGCCACCCTCTGGAGTTCAGCTCTCCTGCGATCGCCGTCTCCCTCCCTCACAGAGGAAAGGGTCTCCCCCTGGGGAGAGGCGGTGGGTCGGGCGGTCACCCGCTCGCCACGTGCTCACGTAGGGCAAGCTCTGCCCCGGCCAGAGCCTCAAGCCTCCGGGCTCCCACCGGGCACAGAGCTGGCTCAGACGGTCCCTTGCACCCGCCCCCGGGGTCACCGTGGAACGTCTCCCTGAGCCCTTGACCGGCCACAGCCACCTCCCTACCTCCATCCCTGCCTTGCCGGGGTCCTGAAGCGGGCAGCAGAGCCTGGACGTGGGGCTGTTCGGGAATCAGCTCCAGTCCTGGAACTGACGGTTACTAAGAGCTCTGCCTCGGCACCAGCGGACCAGACAACCCGGCACATTGGAAGGAACCCACCCTAAGAAGGGGTGGGCTTAAGCACTTGGGCCGGGAAGCAGTGCGCCTGCGCAGAGCCAGATGGGCGTTTACCCAAGCCACAACGGGACGGCTCCCTAGCCAATCAGCAGCGGAGGCGTTCCTCACCCCGCCCCCTCCGTGCCAGGCCCCATTTGGTCTCCATCCTGAGCATCCCTCCCTTTGAGGTCACAGCCAAACTCAAAGAGGGGTTGGGAAAGAAGAAAAGAGGGAGGAGAAAGATGATTAATTTCTATGTCTATCTCTCAAGCAGAAGGGCCATCATAAGGCGTACAAGTTTTCAAGTCCTCAACTGACTCATGAACAAGAGGTTACAGAGAGAAAAGTAGGGTTAACCCGGAACCAGAGACAAGACGCCGACGAAGTAAGCTAATGTGGGCATTCCCTAGGAGTAAAACCAAAAAAACGCATTTTAAAGTGAAAAATAATCACCAGGAACCCTTTTTGAGAGTCCATGAGGAAAGTGAGCTAAGCATATGACAAAGGAATGCCCTCCCAGCAGCCAAGGAGTCGGACAAACCTGTAGCCAACTTACAAAGCAAGGAGCCTTTTGTGAGGGAAAAGGCAAGTGTGTACTCAGGCTGAGGGAGCGAACCAAGCATTAAAGAGCAGTGCCTGCAACTGCCCTCTATTCGGATCAGCTTTGGAGGAAGGGACACCGAACCCCCTATGTGTGACTTTTAAGCCCTTTTGTCCTTCTATTGAAGACCTCATCCCCCTCATAAACAGGTGATAATGACAATACTCAACATATATGACAGGGTCGCATATACACACATGTGCAAAGAGGCAGTACAGCAAAAAGGTTAAGAAAAAGGATTCTTGAGCTGGACTACTTGGATATAAATCTCAGCTTCACAATGCTGAGATACTAAGCTTTTCTAAGCCTTGGTTTCCTCCTCTAGAAAATAGGAATAATAAGAGTATCTACCTAAGAGGATTATTGTGAAGAATGAATTAACTAATGCTTATAGAGAGGTTCCTGAACAGTGGCACATAATAAATGCTTTCTAAATATTAGCAATTATTATTATGTTAGGGAAATTTTCTGGAAAGCAGAGAGGAGATCTTAAAATAAAAAGGCAGTGTGTACAATGAATTCTGCCATGCTCCATACTCATAAAAATGAAAGAAATGGAATGTCAATGCCCACTGTCCAAGTTGTATTCCTTGGATAAGGATGGAAACCACATAGTTTTTCTTTCTTACATTTATTAAATAAGCAATTTAAACTAGGTCTGCCTTATAAACTGAGGCAATTATCCAGATACCCAAAAGCAGGTTTATGTTGGGAAATGGATTTTTTTGGACCTGGAAGAATCAAAATTGTTTCTGAATTCTCCATGTTGCTGTATACTAGCAATCTCCCTACTAGGATGAATTAACATATCTTCTGATATGGTCAACTTTGGCAAACCAAGCAAAAACATTCAGAGAGGGGAATAAACTAATACACAATATATCGGCTGGGCCCCTGGATTCTTTGGACTCAAGCTCTTACACAAGGTTACTTCCATAGTCACCATGTAAGATGAAAATAGGGCAATATTAGTATTGCCTTTTTAATCCTTGAATTTGCCCATAAAATACAATTTCATAGTTTTTCATATAACTCTGAAAATAACACATGTATAAATGTATAAATAAATAATATAATTTTATACAGATATGCAAAATATAATTTTACAGTATTCTTAATTACACTAATTTATCTGTTGGTTGGGGGGGTTGCTTGGAGAGTATGGTTGAATTCTTATTAACTAAAATGTTAGTATGAGATAATTTTTCTTGAGATGTTTATTTCAAGCCACTATATTTTGTATAGATCACTCTGGGCAAAACATATCCAGCAATCATCAAACATATGGTGTGTATCTAATAGGTCTAACAAGTACTAGAGGGATAACTTTTCATTGGAAAACTATCTATTTCATATGCTTTTTTAAACTATGTACAAATATTATTTTGTTTAAAAAATCAACAACAAAAAACCTAAACAAAGATAGTTACTTTCCTCTTGGGGGAATCCATGTTAAAATAGAGGATAAGGCCAAACATTAAATATCAAACTAAAAGTCATGTTTTATAGGCATATATGAGTGATATAAATAGTGAGTGACACAGGTATTCAGAGGAGGAGATTATTTTCAATTATAGTGAACAAGAAAAAGGGCAGGGAGAAGGTGACACCTTGAGCTGGATCCTAAAAAAGACTAACTTGCAAACTGAAAAGAGTGATAATGTGACAACTGCCACTTAATTAAAAAAATAACTAAAAAGAATTAATGCTTCCTAAGACAGAAATCCCTGCTTTAATCATTAAATATCTCTTCCTGCAATGCTCAAATCAAGCCTGTCACCATACAGTTAGCCAATCACAACAGTGCAAACTATTCAAGATACTCAGAGGAATTTGAGATGTAACATGTAAATTAATTTTCCCTTCACTGAATATATATCAGTCAAGCATAAAAACAGTTTTAACTATGCAAAACAGAAAATCAGAGGTAATATGCAGGAGTGTGGCAAGATGCAGAGGACTTCCGGTTCCAAAATGGCAGAGCGGAGGCAAGCTGGATTCTTTCCACACCACCAAAAATCAAAATCAAATATACAGTACAGAGATCTTCTCCAGCAACAACCCAGAGCTAATGTATGAGGATGAGCCAGTTCCTGGGGACACACATAAGTGGAAAAATTCAGCAGACAGTAGGAGAACCAGACTTCCACATCTGCAATGCTCCTCTTGCTCCATTCTGCCAGGCACCAACCATACAGAAAATCTCCCCATAACTCATGGTTTCTACACTGGAAAAAGTGATACTGAAGTGGTCAACCAGCTTCCCTGCCTTCTTTGCCAGAGAGTTATCCTTGCCTTGACCCACAGGAAGCATCATGGCTGCCTGAAGGAAGAAATATCCTGGAGGATAAGTAAAGACAAATGGGAAGCAGGACTACCACCCCCAACCTGGAAACTCTGTGCTGTATCTCAGCCAAAGGAAACACCAAGTAAGAGGAACTATAGGAGGTATGTTCCCTAAGTACACTGGGCATGACTCTCTAGCCACTCTCAGGTTATCCCATGCTGCCAGGATACCTTTGGGATCTTCCCAACCTGGGCAGTGTTCTGACTATTTACTAGAGACAAGATGAACCTCAGCTTAAGGTACCATTAAAGCCAAAATGAAGTCAGTGACCAATCAGTGAAGATTGGCTAAGCAAATATATTCAATAAAAACCAAAACAAGCTGAACATAGAAAGGTGGGATAAATAACTAACTCTTTAATACAAAGACACAGAAACATACCTACAAGAAATATCAGCAAACAGGGAACCGTGTCCTCCCCAAAAGGACAAAGCAAAAGTCCAGTGACTGACCCTAATGAGATGATGATCTATGAGCTCAAAACAGACCAAGAATTCAAAATAGCAGTTTTAAGGAAACTCAGTGATCTCCAAGATAACACAGAAAAGCAATTCAGAAATTTATCAGAGAAATTTAACAGATTGAGATAATAAAAAATAAGCAAAAATCATGAAACTGAGAAGCATATATGCTGAACTGAGAATCTCCCTAGAGGCTCTCAACAACAGAAAAAACCAAGCAGAAGAAAGAATCTGAGCTCAGAGACTGGCTATTTTAAAATACACAGTCAGAAGAGAAAAAATAAAAAATAACGAAAAGGAATGAAGACTGCCTACAAGACATAGAAAATTACCTCAGATGATAAAATCTAAGAATTATTGGTGTTCAAGAGAGAGCTGAGCAAGAACATGGGGTAGAAAGTTTATTCAAAGAAATAATACTATAAAATTTTCCAAAACTTGAGAAAGATATAAATGTCCAGGTACAGGAAGGACTTAGAACACCAAACAGATTCAACCCAAATAAGACTACACCCAGGCATTTAATAATCAAACTCTCAAAGGTCAAGGACAATGAAAAGATCCTAAAGACAGTGAGAGATAAGAAGTAAATAACATATGAAGGAGTACCAATTCATCTGGCAACAGACTTCTCAACAGAGGGACTGAAACAACATTTTCAAAGTACTCAAAGGAAAAAACTGCAACCTGAGAATATTGTATCCTACAAAATTATCATTCAGATTTGAAGAAGAGAGAAAATCTTTCAAGACAAACAAAAGCTAAGATAATTCATCACCACCAGACCCTCTTGTGCTAGAAAGAGTTATTTATTCTGAAAGAATAAAAACCCTAATGGGCAAAAAAATATTTAATTACGTACATGGAGAAACCCAGAATATTCTATTACTATATTTATGGTGTGAAATCAATCCATAACTCTAGTATGTGTTTGGAAGAAATGATAAATGCCTGAGGTGATGGATACCCCATTTATCCTGATTTGATTAATTTACATTGCATGCCTGTATCAAAACATCATATGTACCCTATAAATATATACAACTATTATAACTATTATGTACCCACAATAATTAAAAATAATTTTTTTAATTTCCTGAAACAAATGAAAATGGAAATACAGTATACCAAAATCTATAGGATATGGTAAAAGCAGTACTAAGGGGGAAGTTTATAGCAATAAATGCCTATATCGAAAAAGTAGAAAGATTTCAAATGAACAACCTAGTGATGTACCTCAAGGAACTAGAAAAGCAAAAACAAACTGTTAGGCTTAAAGAATTCACCATTCGCAAAACTTCCATCCAAACCTCCTATAAAACCCACTACTCTTCCCTTCCTAGGGGTGTATTAGGCATGTAGCCATTGCCAGGCCCCTAGGGGATAAAGGAATAGAATGCAAGAGGGTAACTTACTTTCCTTATCCTTCTTGATAAGGACAACGCATATCCCTCCTGGTTGTTTGAAAAGAATTTATTACAGCAGCTGTTCTGGCCCAGTTGCTCACTCCCCCCGAGAAAAACCCTCTATAAAACCCAAGGCTCTTCCCTCCCTTGGTGTAGATGCTCTTTTTGGCCTCCACCCATCTTCACCCAGACGCTCAGATAAACAGCATTTTGCTACACATGATGCTTCATGTGTCTCCCTCTCAGCTCCAGACCTAACACAAACCAAACTCAAAATTAGTAGAAGAAAAGAAATAATAAGGATCAAAGCAGAAATAAATGAAACAAAAACAAAAAAAATACAAATCAACAAAATGAAAAGTTTGTGTTTTGAAAAGATAAACAAAATTGACAAATCTTTAGCTAGACTAAGAAAAGAGAGAAGACCCAAATAAATAAAATCAGGAACAAAAAAGGAGATATAACAACTGAGACCTTAGAAATACAAAGAATCATTACAGACTATTATGAACTATTCACCAACAAATTGGAAAGCCTAGAAGAAATGGATAATTTCCTGTACATGCAGAACCTACCACAATTGAACCACGAAGAAACAGAAAACCTCAACAAACTGGTAGTGAGTAATGAGATCTAAGCTGCAATAAAAGTCTCCCGTCAAAAGAAAGCCCAGTTCCTGATGGCCTCACTGCTGAATTCTACCAGTCACTTAAAGAAGAACTAATACCAATCCTACTCAAACTCTTTGAAACAAATTGAAGAGATTGGTACTGATTATCTAGTTATATTTAAAAAAAGAAAAAAGAAAATTGAAGAGGAAGGAATACTTCCAAACTCATTCTATGAGGCCAGCATTACCCTGATACCAAAATCAGACAAGGACACAACAAAGAAAACTATAGGCCAATATCATTGATGAACATTAGATGCAAAAATCCTCAAAAAAATACTAGCAAACTGAATGTAACAACATATTAAAAAGATCATTCACCATGATCAAGTGGGATTCATCCTAGGGATGCAAGGATGGTTGAACATATGCAAATCTATACAGCACATTAACAGAATCAAGAACAAAAACTATATGATTATTTCAATAGATGCTTAAAAAGCATTTGATAAAATTCAACATCCCTTTATGATAAAAGCCCTCATCAAACAAGGTATAAAAGCAACATACCTCAAAATAATAAAGGCCATCTCTGACAAACCTACAGCTAACATCATCTGAACAGTGAAAAATTGAAGGCCTTTCCTTTAAAGACTGGAACAAGACATAGATGCTCATTTTCACTGCTATTATTCAACATAATACTGGAAGTTCTGCCCAGAGTAATTAGGCAGGAGAAAAACATAAAGAGCATCCAAATTGGATGGATGCTAATTTGGAAGAAGCCAAATTAGCCTTGTTTGCATACAACATGATCTTACACCAACAAATACCTAAAGACTCCACCAAAAAACTGTTAGAACTGATAAACAAATTCAATAAAGCTGTAGTATACAAAATCAACATACAAAAATCGGTAGCATTTATATACACAAACAGTAATCTGAAGAAGAAATAAAGAAAGCAATCCTTTTACAATAGCTACAAAAAATATAAAATACCTAGGAATAGATCTAACCAAAGAAGTGAAAGATCTATGCAAGGAAAACTATAAAACTCTGAAAAAATAAATAGAAAAGGACACAAAAAAATGGAAAGATATCACTTGCTTATGGATTTGAATCATTAATATTGTTAAAATTATAATACTACCCAAAGCAATTTACAGATTCAGTTCAATTCCTATCAAATTACCAACGATATTCTTAACAGAAATTTTTTAAAAATTCCTAAAATTTATATGGAACCACAAAAGACCCTGAATAGCCAAAGCAATCTTGAGCAAAAAGAACAAAGCTGGAGACATCACACTACCTGACTTGAAAATTTATCACAATGCTATAGTAACCAAAACAGCGTGGTACTGGCATAAAAGCTGACGCATGTACCAATAGAACAGAATAGAGAACCCAGACATAAATCCACACATTTACAGCCAACTCATCTTCAACAAAGGTGCCAATAACTCTCAATTGGGAAAGAACAGTCCTTTCAACAAATGATGCTGGGAAAACTGGATAACTATATGCAGAAGAATGAAACTAGATTCCTATCTCTCACCACACACAAAAATCAAAAGAAAAATGGATTAAAAACTTGAATCTAAGACCTGAAACTATGGAGCTACTCGAAGAAAACGTTAAGGAAATGCTCCAGGACATCAGTCTAGGCAAAGATTTGTTGTGTTAGACCTCAAGAGCACCAAAGCAAATATAGACAATTGGGACCTGATGGAGTCATTGCAAAAAAACTTTTGTGCAGCAAAGGAAACAATCAACAAAGTGAACAGACAACCCACAGAATAGAAGAAAATATCTGCAAACCATCCATCTGGCAAAGCATTAATAACCAGAATATATAAAAACTCTAACAACTCAATAGCAAAAAAGTAAATAATTCAATATAAAATTGGCAAAAGATTTGAAGAGACATTTCACAAAAGAGGACATACAAATGGCCAGCAGACATATAAAAAATGTTCAACATCACTAATCACCAGAGAAATGTAAATCAAAACTATAACACAATATCATCTCACCCCAGTTAAAATGGTAAAAAAAAGAATATAAATGTATTTATTACCACTGATCTGTCCACTTACAAATGGTAAAGATGGTAAATTCTAAGTGTATATTTTACCTCAATAAAAAAAGTCTTAAAAGAAAAAAAAAGTCAGATGCATACCAAACTACTGAGACTGAAACAAATTTAGAATAAAGTATACTTTCAAACCAAATTTAAGGTAAATTTAAAAAGGCTTTCCAATTGTTGAAGTTTGCATTTCTCTAATAAGACAAAAATACAGTTTAGAAAAACCAGCATTTCTCTTTTATAACATTTAGAGATCCTTAAAATCAATTGTTAGCTATTGTAGCATGCTTGTTCATTGGATGTTGCATAATATATATAGGCCACCACTAATATTCTTGAGGAACTTTGTGTTCACAATGGCTCATGGATATGAATTTTAATCATGAGCTATTATTGGAGTTATAGCATTTCAGTTTTTTGGGAAGAATAACATTATTATAATAAAAACATTCCTTGTAGTAAATATTTATATTATAGGGGTTTTTTTGGAGTAATAACAGAAGAATTTGTTTTCCACCTTAGCTATCATCTAACAATTTGCAATACCAAAAAAGAACCAAATCTTTAAGAAAAAGAAGAAAAGAGAAAATTTGACATTCATGATTTAAAAACTGAAGGATTGGCTGTTCCGATGGTAGTGCATTATCAGAACTTATTAACATCAATGTCACTAAAGTTGGTATTCAACCCCCTACTGCTAAATTTGACTGGCTTTTAAAAATAAATAAGTAAAAACTGAAGGATCCAGCTTACCAAAAATAGATCAAAATATCAGAAAGTTATTATCTAAAGCCTTAAACCAAGCTCCAAAATTCTCCTCCCTCAACATTTTTACCTTAACCAAACAAACACATAGAGCATCAGCTTAAGCAATAAAAAGAGAGAGATTATATTCTCCATCAAGAAGTGTAAATACAGCATGTGAGAGAGGATCCTGTTAGAAATATCCAGGAGAGTAGGACACACACTACACTACTAATGGCACAAAGTAAAACAAAACAAATAAAATAGGCTCTGTAAGTACAAGAGTCATAAAATTTCTATTTTTATTTATTTTTAAGAAAATTTGTAGAACTGTTCTGATTTCAAATATTTTGTCACCAAGTTGTCCTAAAAATTTTAATATTTCTGGATCCAAATTTTATTTATACTACAATAGAATTATACCAATTCACTATAGTACAATCCACAAACTCATGCAATCCACCCATTCTAGAGCAGGCCTTTTGTTCAAAGACACCTTTCCTGTGTTTTTAGTTTTAAAATAGGTTACCATAGTTGAGGTCTCTGAAAAAAAGGCAAAGGTTTCTTTCCAACCAAAGCTAACTAGGTCCAGGAAAGAAATGTTTTGAAAGGGTCTTGTTACCTAAATTGTTAAATACATTAAGAAGTCCTGTTATAATGACAGACACTCTTACAGACAACTCTTCCCGTTCTTTTCAATTTCTAAAAGTTACTAAGGATTTCACATATTTCAAAATTTATTTCTAGATGTCGCCATTTCTTCAGAGTAGCTTGTCTCACAGCTAATTTTCAGAACAAAAAATCCTTTCTTCTCTAACTTCAGTTGTGCTTTTCAACTCTTTAATGCAAGCCCTGAACAGCTACAGGTGTCAAGCTGTAGCTAACACCTTGTAATCGTTTTAAGCAGAAGAGAAGGGTAGGAGAGTGGTGAGGAGAGAGAGTTCACAATAGCTCTTTTAGTGAGAAAAAATATAAAGCAGGGAAGTCTCAAGTTCTGGCCAGTACATCAGGAATGATATGGAAAAGTCAAGGGACTCCAATCATATATAATAATAACATTCTTAGGTAACTGAAAATGCCTATAACAGAGAATAAAGGAAGAGGAAATAATTCATGGAAATCTAAAAAAAAAAAAGACTCTAAGATCAATTTAAGTTTAGGAAGACTTGAAAGAAAGAAAAAGTTTGCATATATGTATAAAGTCACAGTGTGACCAAAAAATAGCACCTGGCATAAGTAATAAAATTTCTTAAAGCCACATATAGGAATTTTCATCAGACAACCCCAAGTAATTCAATTTGGTGACAGTATGATACAAATTGATAAGGCTATTTTTTCCTAAAATGTTTTCTAAGAGTGTTGGCTCAATCCTCCCCAAGTCTCCTGTCAGGATTGCATGAGACAATAGTTCCTGTGTAAGGCTGTCAGTTTCCAGGGTAAATGATTCTTACTTTCTGAGAAGTGGTAGTTATAATTTCAACCTTAAGGAAAAGGAAAAGAAAGAAAATCCTAAGAAGGGGGAGATGGAAAAAGCAAAACAGATTCCTTGTCAACAAAAAACACATTTAAAGAGCTATTTTGAGATAAGTGAACAAAGATTTTCTGAGAAAGTAGATGTAACAAAGAGTTTGACTCTATTTTTGATGTCTGGTCACTGATACCATTGAGCTTCCACACTTTTCTCCCCACCCCACCACATCTCAGACTTTAGATAAGTAAACCCATGGGCATCGCCTGAGCTCTTGGCATTGGCAGAAGTTTGAATCCGCCAATTGCATACCTGGGCATACTCTCTAGCTCCACACCCTAGCCACTAAAAAGGTCCAACCTCCTCTCTGTTTGTGCCATTTTGGACCAGCTTGAATCTACCCTGATCTCCCCATAAATACTTTGTTTGAATAATAAACTTTCCTTTGGATTTTCTGGGTGTGTGAAGTGTCATCAGTCTTGACATCTAGCCTATTAATCGGATCCAATCATCCTCTGTTGGGTGATCACAAAAAACAGTGGGATGAGGTAAACCAAACAATAGCTGCCCACAGAAGGGTATATGCTGGGGATAGAAATGACTATACATTAGGGCAAAGATTTATAGGAAGGCGGTACTTGGACATATAATTAACCATGAGTTTCTCTATTTTGTTTGGACATGGCACTATTTCCATCAGTACAAATTGGGCAATAAGCTCAATTTTTTAATAACCAGAATTCCTTGGCTTATTCCTCAGGTTAGGAGGTAAAAATCACTGCATGGTGACATCAGACATTTTCAGGTATACATAAAAATACACATGTACATATATAAAGATTGATGTTTAGAGTCTATTAGGTTATTTGAGATATTGGATCAGTGTTTCTTCACTTGGATTTGTGATAGTCTCACAGCTAATCCTTTGCAGGAGAAAATGGGGCTGGAGGGATTTTAATCCCTCAAAATAGAAAAGCAGCACAATTGTAACAACTTGTGAAAGTATAATTCTTTGGTATTTAACAAAATGAAGTCTGAATGAATTTGTCCATACTCTCAGGGAGATTCTCCACTGTGACGTCGTTGATGTCTGATAAGGGCTGAACCACATCTGAAAGCTCTGCCACATTTCTTGCACTCACAAGGTTTCTCTCCAGTGTGGATCCTCTCATGTTGACTAAGATGAGTACTTCTGCTAAAGGCTTTCCCGCACTCCCGACATTCAAATGGTTTCTCTCCAGTATGAACCCTCTGATGTTGAGTAAGGGATGAACTCTGGCTAAAGGCTTTCCCACAGTCTTTACAGGTGTAAGGTTTCTCTCCAGTGTGGACTTTTGTATGTTTTATAAGAGTTGAGCTCTGACTGAAGGCCTTACCACATTCTTTACATTTGTAGGGTTTTTCTCCAGTATGAATTCTGTGATGTCGAATAAGGGCTGACTGATCACTAAAGGCTTTCCCACAATCATTACAGATATAAGGTTTTTCTCCAGTGTGAGTTCTCTGATGTTGATAGAGGTGTGAGCTCTGACTGAAGACCTTACCACATTCATTACTTTCATAGGGTTTCTCTCCAGTGTGAATAAACTGATGGACGGTAAGGGAAGAGTTGTGACTGAAGGCTTTTCCACATTCGCTGCATTCACAGGGCTTCTCTCCAGTATGAATAAACTGATGTTCAACACAGGATGAACTGTGACTGAAAGCTTTACCACATGTGTTACACTCATAAGGTTTCTCTGCAGTGTGAATTCGCTGATGTTGAATGAAGTGTGTTATCTGAGTAAAAGCCTTCCCACATTCATTACATTCATAGGGTTTCTCTCCGGTATGGATTCTCTGGTGTTGAATAAGAGATGAACTGTGATTGAAGGCTTTGTCACATTCATTGCATGCATATGGTTTCTCTCCAGTATGGATTCTGTGATGTACTGTAAGGGTTGAACAATTACTGAAATTTTTTATACACTCACTACACTCATAAGGTTTCTCTCCATTATGGATTCTGTGATGTTGAATATATGGTATATTCTGAACTAAGGCTCTTTCTTGCACATTATATTCCTTCCCACTGTGATTGCTCTTATGATGTCTGGTAAGGTATGAGTTCCAGTTACAGGCTTTTCTACCTTCATAAAATTTCTCTCGAATAGTCAGTTTTCTGACATCAGTTTTCTAATGTTCAGTGTAGTGTACACCACAACCAAAGGCCTTCTCATATGGATTACATTCCAAATTTTTCTCTCCAGTATGAACTATGCAATGTTGAATATAAACTGAGGAATCACTGAAAATTTTACTACATTCATTACACTGAAGAACTTTCTCATTTATGCTATCTTTCTGATGTCCGGCTAATTCTGAATTCTGTTTGAAGCTCCTTCCCTGAGCATCATATATATAAGGTCTCTCTTTTTTAGGATGTCTTGATTGTATAACAAAGTCTGACTTTAGACCAATATATCTGCCAAATTCAATACATTTGGGGTTACTATATCCTATAGAAGTTATTTTATCACAAATAACTGTTGCTTGTTTCCAGAATCTCTCTTGAGTCGCCTGTTTGCTCTCTGAGTAATCATCATATCCCCAGGACTCTTTCAAACTGGAGGTCCTTGCATCAGCTTTTGTGTTTCTCTCCATATCTATCCTCTGGTATGATTTTTTTTCATCAAATACCTTCTTTGGTTTTGATTTTCTGTTCTCCAAGTCTGAGGAAAAAAGTAAAAATGTTCCCTATACTAGAAGAAGGAAATGGCTAAAATGGGAATGAGATAATAATGCTATAAATATCACATTTGTCACAAATGTAAGTCAAACAGTCAAAAAATAATTTACTGAATACCTATTATGGACTAGGTACTGTGCTATGTGCTAAGATTCAATGATTAACACAACAAATATGGTACTAGTTCTTTTGTAATTTACAGTCTATTGGGGAAGATGGGTGTTAATCAAATAATTTCAAGCATGATGAATGCTATAAAGTAAGGTATTACAGAGATCTCAATTGGGGAATGATCAATACGATGCTTAGGAATGACAACTGCCCCTAGCCTCTGAACCACTGGAATTTTTCCTAGCTTCTGATTCCACCTCCTCACCCACCTTGTCTGGAGTTCACTCCAGCTTAGATCATCTTTAAGGTCTGCATCTTCCATTCCCACTTGTAAAGTCCTCCCAAAATTCCTTGATTACTGCTTAGATTGCTATCCAATTCAACAAGACCATTTTCCATGTTTTCCTTCACTATTCTGGGTGCTATCCATTTACCAGAGATTTCCTTCAGCCTCTACTTTTTTCCTTTGTTCTGAACCTTCCAAAACACATTCTCATTCTATCTCAATCTCTCTCTCTCTCTCTCTCTCTCACACACACACACACACACACACACACACACACCAATCAAAGGCTTAAAGAGAATCAAAGTTTGGACTGCAGAAATTTTAAAGGATGAGTCCTATTATGAGTACTAGTTCAGCTTTATTACTGATAAACCACATGACATACTGTTTATTGTTGTGGACTTTGTAAGTTGGGATCTTGTATTTTTTTCAATCGTATTATGGGTAAAACAAACAGCACAATTCTCTCTTAAGTTGAGAATTATTTTTCAAGTAATCTTAGCATGTAGATTTGACAACCTTATATAATGTAGGAAAATGAAAGTTAAAAGAAAGCAGCGGAAGTTAAGCAGAAGAGAGAAGTGGTAGCAGAGGTACTAATTCACTGTTAGGTTAGCCAAAAAGAAGGAATAACCTATTAGTATTAAGTCTAATGGGCATTTTTCAGGTCTTTTTTACTTGACCTTTCTAGCATATAACACTGTCAGCCCCTTCCCTCCTTCTTGAAATGCTCTCTTCTGCTGGTTCCACGACAATTAATCTGACCAGGTTTTCCTCCTTGATCTGGCCATTCTTAGTATGCATTTTAGACTCTCTTTCCTTTAATTATTAATATATTGAGAAAATTTTTTTTTTTTGAGACAGAGTCTCATTCGCTTGCCTGGGGTGAGTGCCGTGGCGTCAGCTCAAACTCCTGGGCTCAAGTGATTCTACTGTCTCAGCCTCCCGAGTAGCTGGGACTACAGGCATGTGCCACCACACCCGGCTAATTTTTTTCTATATATATTTTTAGCTGTCCAATTAATTTCTTTCTATTTTTTGGTAGAGACGGGGTCTTGCTCTTGCTCAGGCTGGTCTTGAACTCCTGAGCTCAGAACGATCCGCTCGCCTCGGCCTCCCAGAGTGCTAGGATTACAAGCGTGAGCCACCACGCCTGGCCGAGAAATTTTAAAAATACAAAAATTTATATAAGATATTTATTGCTATCACTCATTATTAAAAAATTATCACTTTATTATTTTTGTGACCAGTTTTTCTCTATGTATTTACTCTTGAAATATCACAAAAGTGATATGTACATGTAATTTTTTATTTTTGTAGATACTTGAAAGTTTGTGTTCTAGGATCTCTTGTAATCCTTTTCATGCTCTTTGGGTAATTTCATCCACTCCCATGGCTTCAATTCCACCTATTCTCGGATGACTCCCAAATTTGTGCCACCAATTAAGAATTCTTTCCTTTACTAAGATACATTTGACATATCCTCCTTAAACTCATCTGGCCTCCAGACATCACCACTTAGACCAGATTTTCTCAACTGCAGCACTACTGACATTTTGGCCAGATAAGTCTCTATGTGGGGACTGTCTTATGTATCGGAGGGTGTCTAGCAGCTTTCCTGGCCTCTACCCACTACATGCCCATAGTACCCTTCAGATATTGTCAAATGTCCCCTGAGGGACATTGTCCCTGTTTGAGAACCACTGTTTCAGACCTGCTATAAACACTTAAAACAACTTAGATAAATCTAACTCTTCTTCCACCCCTCAAACTTGCTACTCCCTCTGTATTCCTCATCTCAGGAATGTAAATTTCCGACCATCTACACCTAGCAAATTATCTTTGTCTGTTACACCCTCATCTCTCAAATCTACTCAGCAAATTAGTAAATCTTACACACTTAAAATTGTTCAAATTCTTTCATTCTCTTCATATGTTTTAGGTAGCAAATAACCAGGTATGATGGGGACAATATAAATGAATGAGAGACTCCAACTACAAACAGGAGAGGGGAAAAACCTCATAAAATGCCTGAGGATGAGGTAAAAGGGTGATCTCTGGATTAAACATTGGGGTTATAACTTTAAGGATGGAAGTACCTTCCCCTTGAGTTTGAGAAGAAGTAGAGAGGTAAGCTATCAGGACTCTGACATGGCCAACTGAAAATGAGACTATGTGGGCTTCAACATTTTCTACAGGCCTAGAGGATTTGAGGGAGAACTTCTAACTCATTTCAAAAGATGCAATCTGCCTTGTTCTCACTTACATAGACAGCTGCTTCTTGGCACTTCTCCCTCCTGCATTTGTCTTCGTGGGTTTACCGTTTGCTCCAACTGGGAGATGATATCAGGTTTAGAAAAAGGAAATCCTACTCAAGGGAAAAAAATGGAATGTGATTGTAAGTTCAAAATACAAAGTACCACCCCATCCTCAGTTTGACTCTGTTGCATTTTGGAGTGCAGAAGACAAGATAATTTTCAAAAGCAACTAAATATTTTCTACCCAAATAAGGTGACAAACAGTTAAAGGATTCGATCTGGATTCTGGGAGGAAAAAATAACCAAAGCATCATTTGTTACTATCCCCTAATAGGAACAAGGAAATCTTGAGAAAGCAAAGGTATCTCCGAAGGTGGATCTGAGGTGAAACGACCTAAGCTTACCCAAGGAGACCAGGTTCCTATAGTTCTCTAGCATTACATCCCTGTGCAAGACTCTCTGAGCAGGGTCCAGTTCTCTCCATTCTTCCTCAGTGAAGTTCACAGCCACGTCCTTGAATGACACAAAGCACTGAAACACCTGCATGGGGTTCTGAAGAAAAGGTTGAATGAGGCAGAATTAGGGGAGATGGATGGGATGGAGAGAAAATGGATCCAACCATGTTCATAGTGTCAAAGACAAGATTTTATTGACTCATATATTAAAGAATCTTAAAATGTATATACTCTTTTGTCATAATTTTATAGTAGTTGTATATCTAGAACTGAATATAAGAAAATCATCAGAAATATGGAGAAACAGTTATAAACAAAGAATCATATCTATTTACAGCTTACAATGGCAAAATAGTTCTAAATAATGTAAATGTTTGAGAGGTGTCAGAGCAGCTCACTGTTCATGAAAACACACTGCTTCCTCTCCTTTCCAGGTACACAAACATTTCCCAACCTCCTCTGCAGTTAGATGTAGCCATGAGATTCTAGCCAATGGAGTGCATGCAAGTAGAAGTAATATGTACCATTTCCAAGCTTGACTCACATATATTCCTCCATGTTGTTTTCCCCTTCTGACTGGCTGGTATGGACAGAGCCCCCAGAGTGAGTCTGAAAGCCATGTGGTAAAGATAGCTTCAGATAGCTCGAGTCTCTGAATGGCCACCCTATCAATCTGTTGACCTACTCATATGGTAATGAGAGCAAGAAATACACTTCTGTTGTATTAGAGCCATTACATATTTTGGATCTATTTGTTACAACAGTTATTATAAGCCAACCCTAACTAATTCAGAAATTAGCAACTTGAAGTGGGAGGCATCATAATGAAAACTTAAAATATACAGGTGGCATTGGCTTGACAATAAGGTGACAGGTTTCAAGGACAATCAGGTGACAGGTTTCAAGGAATTGGATATTTAAGGCCAGAAAGATGTAGACTCTTGATATATACTGGCAAAATAATTAGTAACTATGAGAGCAGAGTAAATGCTCACTGGACCTGTGGCTCTAGGGTAATTGACTGGAAAGAGCCATTCTGGTTTGTGTAGAATGCTACTAGATATGTTTGGCAAAGAAGAAAGAGTTGAGCTCAGGAAAGAATCTGCCAATTTTTGAGCCAAAATAAAATGGAATACAGAGTCCAGAAATTTGGTCCTTCACATGGTTGGAAAAGCAAACCGTTTCTAGATCTCATACAATGGAAAATAAGTTAGCTTTGCGCAACAAAGGCCCATTAAAACTTCTCAACTAAACGAAGTGACTTAGCTCTGTAATAAAAAGTCAGATTCAGGATGTGGCCTTCCCACCCAAGCCTATTGTTCAGCTGGCCTTAATATTATCTTCACTAAGTTAAAAGTGAGACACGGTAAGTAAGAAACTAAGAAATATACCAAGCCTGCAAATTATATCGAGGAAATATCTTTGGGCATCAGAAGCCTTTTAAGTTTTTGTGGAACAACATATCCATGATTTCAATGTACTTCTTTTTTTCCTTTGTCAGAGGAATCAGTATCCTTGATTCCAAGTCATTTATGTCACTGACTTTCTATACATCTTCCAAGAATCTCATGTTTCAGGACCCACTTCAAATTTCACTGCCTTCATTAGCTTGGGAGTTGCTTAAAAAGATTTTAAAATCCTGGTTGAATGCATAAAGCCTTCCTAAACCTTTCTCAGCCAGACACACTTGCTCACATTCCTCAAAATTCATACAGCATTTTCCCCACAGCACTTTATTACAAAGCAGGCCCTCAATAAATTTGCTGACTTCTGCCATGTAGATTTTCTCCCCAGGAGATTCCAAGCAGATGGAAGCAAGAAATGTGTCATGTGCCTTTGCACGTCTACACCAAATGTCTCAAGCAAACAACCAGAAGCTTGATTCTCACCCTACCATGTTCTAGGAGTCATCCTTCCCAATTATCTGCTAAAGAGGCTTCATCTTCCCCTTCCCTTTTCCACACTGTCAATGGGAGTGGCTGTCATACCTCCTGACCTTTCCTGCTCCTTCCATACAACAGAGGAGCACCCACGCACCATCTGATTGGTAGTCCATCCCACACACCTGATCCTATCTTTTCAAACTGCTGTTGCTAATGGGGCTGACAAGTTTCATGCTAAGAGAAAAAATCTATTTGTTTCGGCAATTAAAATGAGATTCCAGGAAAGAGAGAAAATTCCCCAACTCACCTGGGACTTCATTGTCTGGCAAAGAGCAGCCATGTTTTCTTCCTCAAGACACCCCGTTTGGGAAAGGGCTGAGTCCCTAGATGGCAAAGCTGGAAGGAAATCGATATAGAAGAATCCAGTTCATCTTTATGTATCTCAAACCTATTAGATTAGAAACAACCACTTATGACAAAAAATGTGCCCCTGACCTTGGCTGTCATATGGTTGGTTTGAAGGATTTTGCAGACACCTAAGTAATGAGACTTCAAAGATAAATCCAGAGGACAGAATGATTGTAAACTTAATCGGGGAAAGTATGACCGTTAACTGGGTTCAGCATCTACATGAGCTATTGCTCTGAGAACAAGGTTCCCTGTGACCAAAAGAAAGAGGAAAAAAAAAAAAAAAACACTTAATGTTCAGGCTGGAGAGGAGCTTAGAGACCTCTAGCCTCAACTCCTTTATTCACAAATGGAGAAACCATCCAACTTTATAGAACAAGAAAAAGGAGTCACAGAGGCAAAAGGCAGCAGTGCTCATCCCAGTAGTCACTGTCACAGAGACCTTCAGCCACCCCATAGTAAATATTCCACACCCATGGTAAGTCTGTGGCCATCTTAGGTCTGTTCCACCACACACAATCCACTAAATTGCAGTGCGTCATCTCATTCACTCCTGCATCCTAAGCACCTGGCACAGCAGACCCAAAGCATTGTGAATGAATTATTGAACGACCCACTTCACTCCCTTTGTCTAAGTCCATGCCCATCAAGCAAACTTCTGCTTATGATTTACTTACCCATTTTTATTTTTTGTCACAGGGAGAAAACTGATGATCATATTCTGAGCATTTCTGTGAGCTTACCTCTGGGTCATAGGGTTGCATGCTATTTATGTTATTCTATATATAGTTCTGTATTTTCCTAATATGCTACAGTTTATTATTTCTTTAATTGTCCCTCCCCATCTCCAAAAAAGCAGTACTTAAAACTTGTGGATTTTTTTGGGAAAGAAGTATTTCTAGCCCTCAGTAATTATAAACTGTACAGGGTTTCACAATTTTTTAAATTCCATGCCTCCCACAATCCTTTCTCACTAGAACATCGGCCCTGGGGTCTCCCTGCCTGCCTTAAATGTTGGTTCTGTATGACCATAGGAGTTTCTTCTGGGCTTCAGTTTCTTCATTTTAAAAAATAATAATGGTACCTACCTCACTGCATCATGCATTAATGCAAATATAGGGCCCAAACCAGTATCTGGTACAGAATAAGCACTCAGGAAAGGTCATTTAATCATGAGTTAATTATTATTCTCAATACCTTCTGCATATCAACACGACAAAACTTTATGGTGTTTTCTTTCTATACATTGTTTTATGGGGGGGAAAGGTACAATCAGTATGTTTGATCACACTCCCAAAGCCCCACTTCCCTACAAGATGCCTGCCCCCTTCCTGTGCTAGACACTGACAATCCATAGGGGTAAGGTAGAGACAGGAACTCATAAGTTCCAGGGCCTCCAGATAATCAGAGGGGCTGAGGGCAGGATGTTATGGGAAAGACAAACAGACCAGAGATAGATTATGGAAATCCCTTCTGATTTGGGCCATCCCTTTGTACCTCCTTAAGAAAGAGCACTTTTTAATTCTGCCACACTGGGCAGCAGGTCCATGGACCCTGCAGATGCAGGCCCCAGCTCTACACCTGAGCTCACAGAAGGTTCAAGGGACTAGGGCTCTCCATAGTCTACAATGCCAAATCAAATCAAATCATCAGCTTCTCCACACCCATTTCCTTATCTCCTTCCAAGGATTCTGACTTGCCCCCTCTCTCATCCTTCAGAGAGGCAGCTGTTACAATGGAAAGACTATGAAGGTAAGACATCTTATTTTCTCAGAGCTTCAAATAAAAAGGGAATGATATTAGTAAAATTACTACCATTCTTCACACACTCACCATGTACCACGTGCTTTCCATAAATCACTATTTACCGACGAGGAAACTGTTAACTTGCCCAAGGTCTCAGTGCTGCCCACACACATTTTACAAGGTTGCTGCAAAGAAAAACTAAAATGAGGTTATGTGTGCATACTGTAGGTGCCCAGCGAATGGCAAAACCCTCTCTCGCTTGTATTCTTTACCTCTGTTCTGGAGTTTGTGGGTCCAATCCTCCATGATCACAGCTTTTGCACCACCATTTGGGTATAGCAACCTTTCCCAAGTCCTCCACGTCTCTTCCTGGGAATTGCCAGCATTCTCTCAGAAACTCTGGCAAGAGATTCTGATTGAATTTTTCTTTTTCATTATATTTCTTTTTTCATTCTCTGAGACCCTACTCATAACACAATTAGAGAGTCTAAAACAGTATTTTTTGAACTAAGGCTAAAGTCAAGAACTTCTGCAGCCACTCAGTCTCCAGGAAGTCCCAAACACAGGCAAGACTCAACAGCTTTACCCCCCAGGGCCCTGCAGAGTCAGACACCCAGAAACACAGACAATCATAAACAACGTAAAGATGCTGTCACCAACATGTCTGATGAATCCACAAGTGCAGGACATGGTGAGAAGTGCCCTACTGGGAATGACGGCACCTGGATTCTAATTTCTACTATGTGCCAGTTGGCTGGGTGACCTAGAACAAGTTACTTTTCCTTCCTGGTTTTCAGTTTCTTTTTATGTACAAATGAGGAGATAGATGCCTGTTAGTAATCATCTCTACTACTGATTGAGCCCTTACTTGGTGCCTGGCTCTGTGTCAACTGTCTCATGTCAAAATTCCATTTTATCTTCACAACCACAACTTAAAAGTAGGTACAATACACATTTCACAGATAAGGATCTCAAAGCTTAGAGTGCAGTAACTTGCCTACAGTCACATCATAGAGCAACTCCGCTCTCTTGAAAGGTAGACAAACGGATCTCTTACAACCATCCCCTCCCTCATTAACGGTGTCAATCCATAAAACGGTTCCACACTGAAGGCTGCAGGGACTCACAGATGCGTTGATCTCTGACCTGGCCCAAGCACTGGGAGTCTTGGGCGCTACGTGCCTCACCTTCCAGCCAAGCGCTTCAGGGTACGTGGGCCCTCAGCCTGTTTCCGAGCGAAGGACCCAGAGGTGTCTCAGATATTAAACACACACGCACCCCACTGTTAGGCACACAGAAAACGCTCCTGGGGCCGAAGGGGCGGGTCAAGGTGGCTGAGCCCCGACGGACACCGCCCCGGCTCCAGAAGAAAGAATTATGGTCGGATCAGTGGGCCTAGAGAGAGATTCAGAGGGGCGCAGCCGGGCCCCCAAATCTGGCAATCCTCTGCTGGACACACACCCTGTCCAGCATCTGCGCCTCCCGCGTCCAGACGCTAGGAAGGTCTCTGCTCAGAACAGCGAAGACAGCTTCGCCGGGTGCAGAGCGTGCCTATACAAAGGGGCCGGAAGCGGAAGTGCGCGCCGAGACTCCTGGGAAATGTAGTCCGGCTCAGCCGGGTCGCCCGACTGGAACTGAGACCCTGCCCTGCCCTCCGAAACCCCGGCTCGTTCTGCAAGCAGAGACAAGCCCTCGCGCGGCCCTGAAAAGCAGTGTTACCGTTGGCCTTTCCGGCGAAAGCGGACGGGAGCTATTGGGAGCGTTTAATAAACCATCAAGGACTGTTGAGAGATTTTTAGGGGGAGAAGATGGGAGGTCGGGAGAGCAGAGGTCCCAGTGGGCTTTTCCCCTTTGTCGCTCTCCACAGAATAAGCCGGGCTGCAGCACTACTCCAGAGCGCTCGACACCGCAGCCCCGGGCCTGAGGTTCTCTTTCCAGGCATCCTGACGGATGCCCCACGCTCTCGCATTCTGGCTGCTGTCGCACACAACGACTAGCCCGTTCACTGGTTCGCCCGCCTCTGCACCCTTACCTGAGCGCACGGCGTCCTTTGACCGCCATTTGGGTTCCTGTTACTGAAGTGCTGTGTTCTGATTCACGGAGAGGTGGGGCCCTTCCTAGGCCATCTTAGCCCCACAGTGTTTATATGTCTCTGCCCAGAAAAGTGCCGTGTTATTCCTATTTGTTATTTCGTGTTTCCTAGCCACGTTCATATGCCTCATTCCTCCAAATCCCTTGGTCATTGATTTTATATTTATCCAGTTTCCATTAATTCAGCCTCTTGGGGGTACATTCTGCACCCCACTCTCCATGACAGGCCCATCGGGATTTAGTCCTACTCAGTTCTTCTGGGACAAGGATGAAGACAGCTGAGTTGTTGCTCTCTTGTTTGTCACTTCCGGAACCAAGAGGTGTGGGGAGGGTGCACACTCCAACTTTTAGGACAGCCCCAAGCCAACACTTCCACCAGCTGAGATCTCTTCCTAAATTCAACCTATCCAATCTTCACACCTGCACTCTGGATCCGGTCTTTCCAAGAACTATTTTGGCCAGCATGTGACAGACATCCACAAAGATGCTACTGTAAAGAAAGAAAAACCTCAATCGTGAGATCCTTGGGCCAGGATTTCTGAAGAAATGCTAAGGCCTCTACAATTTTGGGTTCAGTGATCCCCAAGAGAAACCCCACAGGACACTCTGCCAGCTGGACTTCCCCTTCTTTTCCCTCCCCCCAAAATCCTCAAAGCCTTCAGGAGTTGCTTTTGATAATGGTTTATTAAAAATATTAGCATAATAGGTACATCAGAAATGGCAAGTTGTTGACAGTTGTTGACAGTGACTGATAGATATATAAGGATTCATTATGCTTTGCTGCTACTTTTGTGTATGTATGAAAATTTCCATGAAGTAAGTTTTAATAATAAAAATTAAATTTAAAAATATGGCAGGTTAGATCATGCCTCTTCTACATTCACAATTTTTGGTTGACTTCCCATTGCAGAGTAAAATCCAAAGTTCATATTATTAGGGTCTCATGTAATCAATTTAGTGCCACACAACCAGTATTTTTTTAAAAATGAAATAGAAAAGAAGAAAAAACACTCGAGTGTATTACATGTAATAAGAATAAGTATTGTTTCAATGAACTTTCGATTGTTTGAGTATACTGTCCTTGGTCGCAATGTCAAATACATGTTGTATGTATACACGTGTGTGTGTTTTCAGCAGGTCATGGTCAAAAGAGTTTGAAAATTATTGCTCTAGTGATCTGGTCTCCAGCCTCATATCTCTCTCTTACACCCTGCCACTTACCATGCTCCACCCCAATGCCTCAATCCACTCCAGCCTCCTTGCTATTGAACATGTCATGTTCTACCCTCACATATCTACAGAGCTTACTACCCCACCTCCACTGAATCTTTGTTTGAATGTCATCTTGAACACCAGTGTCTTCCCTCAACACCCCATATATATAAATAATAAAATAGGAGCCCTGTAATATCACTCACTACTTCCCTTACCCAGCTTCATAGTTATCTTATGGCCCTTATTTCCACTTCACACATCATATATTTATGTGTTCGTTTGCTGTCTTCCTATCTCCATTCCAAATGTAAGCACTTCTGTTTTGCCCAATATTGTATGTGAAGTGAGCACTTAATAAATATTTGTGTTGTCCTCTGTATTCTAGGTTAACTCCTAGGTACTTTTTGTTGAGTTTGTTATGCCTGGTATCTTAAAATTTTGTATTATAATATACATAATACATATGCAAAAGAACACATAATGCCTAAAAATAATAAAACAAATACCCATGTATCCACTACCCAGCTTAAGATATATTGTGTAATGGTTTATTATTTTCTGTTACTGTTGGTATACAGCAATGTTGCTGATATTAGTAAACTAAGCTTGAATCTGGAAAACTTGCTGAACTTTATTTCTCAGTTTTAAAGATTTGTTAATTCTTTTAGTTTTATAAGTAGATAATCATGTCATACCCTATCACTAGCAAATAAGTAAATAAAATACATACGAGTTCATTTAATATGAACTCATTTAATCTTCACAACTACCCTATGAAGCTGGTATTATTTATTGTCTCTGCATTACAGATGAGAGAAGTCAGGCATGGAGAGGTGGAGTAACATGCCTGAGATCACACAGCAAGCAGCAGAGCCAAGATTTTAAATTTAAACCCGATAGTCTGGCTCCAGGGTCTATACTCTTAACCACTACTTATACTGTCCCCAAAGTAATTGCTATTCAAGTTTTGTCTCTTCTGTTCCAGCCTCTATCCTCCACCCCACTTTCGTTGGTTTATTTTGTTTTTGGGGTTTTTGTTGTTGTTGTTTTTTTAATTACTGTATGAGATAGACCCTCCTCTACTATATTGAACAGCAGAGTTTAAAGAGAAAAATTTATTCCTAGGTATTTTATTTTATTTTTATGGCTATTGTTAAATGGGATTGCCTTCTTGATTTCTTTTTCAGCTAGTTCATTGGTCGTGTATAGAAATGCTGATTTTTGTATGTCAATTTTGTATCCTGCAACTTTACTGAATTTGTTTATCAGTTCTAGGATTTTGGTGGAGTCTCTAGGTTTTTCTACATATAAGATCATATCATCTGCAAACAGGAACAATTTGAATTCTTCCTTTCCAATTTGTATGCCCTTTATTTCTTTCTCTTGCCTAATTGCTCTGGCTAGGAATTCCAGTACTATGTTGAATAAGAGTGGTGATAGTGGACATCTTGGTCTTGTTCCAGTTCAGTACGATGTTAGCTGTGAGTTTGTCATATATGATCTTTATTGTGTTGAGGTATTTTCCTTCTATGCCTAATTTATTGAGCGTTTTTATCATGAAGGAATGTTTAATTTTATCAAATGCTTTTTCTGCATCTATTGATATGATTAGATGATTTTTGTCCTTCATTCTGTTGATGTGATGTGTCATCTTTATTGATTTGTGTATGTTAAACCATTCTTACATTCCTGGGGTAAATGCGTCTTGATCATGGTGTATTATCTTTTTAATGTATTGTTGGATTCAGTTTGCTAGTATTTTGCTGAGGATTTTGTGTCTATGTTCACCAATGATATTGGTCTGTAGTTTTCTTTTTTGTGTGTGTCCTTGTCTGGCTTTAGTACAGGGTTATGCTAGTCTCATAGGATGAGTTAGGAAGAGCTCCATCCACTTCAATTTTCTGAAATAATTTGAGAAGAACTGGCATTAATTCTTCCTTAAAGGTTCATTAGAATTCAGCAGTGCAATCATCTGGTGCTAGACTTTTCTTTCTTGAGAGACATTTTATTTATAAGATTCAATCTCATAATTTATTATTTGTTTAGGTTTTCTGTTTCTTCTTATTTTGGTAGGTTGTATGTCGCCAACAATTTATCCAATTCTTCTAATTTTCAAATTTATTGGCATATAGTTGTTCATAGTAGTCTCTGTATTTCTGTAGTATCCATTCTAACATCTCTTTTTTTGTTTCTGACTTTATTTAGGTCTTCTGCTTTTCTTTTTTTTTGTTGTTAGTTAGTTTAGCTGAGGGGTGGGGAACCTGCAGCCTAAGGCCACATGTGGCCTTCTAGGTCCTTAAGTGTGACCTTTTGACTGAATCCAAATTTTACAGAACAAATCCTTTTATTTTTATTAATACATTTTTGTTTATTCATTTTTTATATTTTATTTTATTTTTAAAATGAACATATTTAAAATACCAAAGAATGAAATAAGTTTCAATGAAATAATCTTCCCAAATCGACAAGCACAATTAGAACATCAGTAAGCCACAAGTGCTAAACTGATGGCTGCTATGCTCATGATTTAGTTGTAACTTCCCCCACCTGACTGGAGTCACTACGACAGAAGGATGGTTACCAAGAGTTTATGAGGGTACGTCAGTCTGCTTTTGATGATGGTGCACTGTTTCTGTTTGAAGTGGAATTCGTGAATACCTGCACAATTCAACAGTATTTTTTAATTCCATTTGCTTAACAGCCCATCATGTCAAAGAAGACCAAGAGAACACTTAAGGAAGAAAGCAGATTTTTGAATGAGAATTGGGAATTGCAATATTATCTTGTTTTTGCTAAAGATAAGATGATTGGCTTGCTTCGTGATACTGCAATATCAACATTAAGGAAATTCAGCGCTTATCAGCATTATAACACTCACAAGCACCACAAATATTTTAAATTAGAGGGAGAGGCGTGAAAGGTTGTATTGCAGAAATTAAAAGATGAAAAACAAAAGCAAAAACAATTTTTTCAAGCAGCAATAAGACTTGGAAATCATGCCACTGAAGTAACTTACAAAGTAGCTTATATACTCAGGAGGAAAGAGAAGCCATTCAGAATACATTGTCGAAGTTGTAGGATGTTTAGATCCCAATAATGTTTCAAAGTACAAACCAAGTGCCTCTTTCAAGGGGAACCAAAACTGATCAGCAGTATGAATTAGCCTTCAATTTAACAGAACAATTTAATGCAATACTTCAAAAGGAAAATGTATATTATTCAATTGCTTTCAATGGATCAGTTGATAATTACTGACTCAGTGCAGGTTTTTATACTTCATTTGGGTCATAACAGAAGATTTTCTTTGCTATGAAGAGTTATTCGCTTTGGGCACTCTTGAAAACAGAACACAGAGAACATATATCTTCAACAACTTTCAAGATAAATGTTGTGAAGTTGGACTGAATTTGGTAAGTTTAGTGAGTATATGTACAGATGGTGCACCTTCCATGACAGGAAAATATGAAGGGTTTATTGCACAGATAAAAATAGTATTAATAGATCCAGATGCTCTCATTTCTTTGCATTGTATCTTGCATCAGCAAAATCTCTGTGCTAAAGCTACTATTTTAAGTGACACTTTGCAACAAGTTATAAGTATCATTAACTATATTGACACAAATGCAACACAGCATCATCAGTTTTGTAACATGCTAAAGTTGAACGATGAGGCATTCAGTGTGGATCTGCTATATCATTCTAAAGTGCGTTGGCTATAGCAAGGACAGATGTTAGCCAAAAATTTATCTCTGCAAGAACAGAATCAACAATGTGAATTAATGAAAGACTTCTGTAAGAATGCAGCATTTCTGTGTGATATCACGTCAAATCAAAAGAACTCGAATATTTATTTGCAAGGTAAAACTAAGTCTATATATGATATGTGTCAAAAAATCCAAGCATTTTGAAAAAAAACTATCTTTTTTCAAAATGCTTCTTCAAAAGAAAATTTTCGGTGGACATCTTCCCCAGTTAGCAAAGGTCATTAATGAGCAGGATGATATATGTGAATCATTTGAAGAATACACAACTGTTATAGACCTATTTGTTGGAGAATACCATGAAAGGTTCACTGACTTTAAGAATCATGATATCACCCTCAAATTAGCATTTCATCCTCACCTAGTTGATTTCACCAAGGCACCTAAAGAACCATAAAAGGAATTGATTGAACTCTCAGTAGATGACATTTTAAATTCATTTTTTGATGCTAAGAAAGATCCAATTGAAATATGGAAAAATGCAGTAGAATACCCATGCCTTCAGCAACATGCCTGAAAAATGCTTTCTTGTTTTCAACCACTTATTGCTGTGAATCTACATTCTCCTACCTAACCCAAATCACAACACCCTGAAGGTCACGAATGACTAGTACCCATCTAGAGGATCGACTGAAAACTGTAGACTTCCATGCTGCAGCCAAATATTCAAATGCTTTCCAACAAAGAGCAGACACAACAAAGTCATTAAAAGGTTAGTTACCTTTAAAATTAACAAATAGTTTTCATTTTTTGAAATTATTTAGTACATAGTAGTTATATTTTTATAAAATAATGTACATTTTTAAGTATATCTAATTGAACTTTCTTGAATGTGGCCTTATTTGATTACGGATAAATTAATGCAGTCTTCCAACCTGAAAAGGTTCCGTGCCCCTGGTCTAGCTAATGGTTTGTCAATTTTGTTTATCTTTTCAAAAAACTAACCTTTTGTTTTGTACTTTTTAATTCTCAATTTCATTTATTTCTTCTCTGATCTTTATTATTTCCTTCCTTCTACTAATTTTGACTCTGGTTTGTTCTTACTTTTCTAGTTCCTTGAGATCTGTCATTAAGTTGTTTATTTGAAATTTTTCTAGTTTTTTGATGTAGACATTTATTGCCATAAACTTGCCTTCTAATACTGTTTTTGCTGCCTCCCATAGGTTTTGGTATGCTGTGTTTCTATTTTCATTTGTTTCAAGAAATTTTTAAATTTCTCTTAATTTCTTCTTTCAGTTCAGGAGCATGTTATTTACTTTTCATGTATTTTTACAGTTTCAAATGTTTCTCTTGTTATTGATTTCTGGTTTTATTCAATTGTGGTCAGATAAGATACTTGATATAATTTCAATTTTTAAAAAAATTTTTTAAGATTTGTTTTGTGTCCTTAACATATGGTCGATCCTGGATAATTCTCCATGTACTGATGGGGAAAACGTGTGTATTCTGCATCTCTTGGGTGAAATGTTCTCTAACTGTAAGTCCATTTGGTCTATGGTGTAGTTTAAATTCAATGTTTTTTTGTTGATTTTCTGTTTAGATTATCTGTCCAATGCTGAGTTGGGTGTTGAAGTCCCCACCTTTTATTGTATTGGGGTCTCTCACTTTAATATTTTCTTTATATATCTGGGTTCTCTGTTGTTGGGTGCATATATGTTTCCAATTGTTATATTCTCTTACTAAATTGATCTCTTTATTATTATATTATATGATGTGCTTCTTTATCTCTTTTTACAGCTTTTGACTTGAACTTTGTTTTGTCTGATATAGGTATAGCTACTCCTACTCAATTTTGGTTTCTGTTTGTGTGGAATATCTTTTTTCATCCCTTCATGTTCAGTCCATGTGTGTCTTTAGAGGTGAGGTGAATTTCTTGCAGGCAGCATATAGTTAGTTGTATCTCATTTATTATTCATTCAGCCAGTCTACATCTTTTAAGTGAGTAACTTAATCCATTTATGTTAAAGATTATTATTGATAAGTAAGGATTTACTCCTGTAATTTTATTGATTGTGTTCTGTTTTTTTTGTTGTTGTTGTTTTGTTTGGTTGGGTTTTTTTACATATTCTTTGTTCCCTACTTCCTCTCTTAAAGTTCACTTTTGCAGTTGGGTGGTATTCTGCAGTAATAAGGTTTGATTCTCTTTCTCCTTTGTGTATTGGCTCTACCATTTAGTTTCATGGTTTTGCATGTTTTCATGATGGTGGTTATTATATTTTCACTTTAAGATGTAAGATTCCCTTGAGCATTTCTTATAAAACTGGCCTAATGGTAATGAATTCCCTTAGTTTTTGTTTGTGAAAGATTTTATTTCTCCTTCATTTCTGAAAGATAGTTTTGCTAGGTATAATATTCTTGACTGACAGGTTTTGGGTTTTTTTTTATTTTTTGTGTTTATTCATTTAGCATTTTGAATACATCATCCCATTCTCTCCTAGCCTATAAGATTTCTGATGAGAAAACCACTGTTAGTCTAATGAAGATTCCCTTATATATGACTTGACACTCTGCTGTTTTTAGAATTTTTTCTTTGACTTTTGACATTTTGACTAAATTTATTGTGCCTTGGAGAGGACCTGCTAAGGTTGCATCTATTTGGCATTCTTTGAGCTTCCTGTATCTACATGTCCATCTCACTCTGAAGACTTGGGTAGTTTTCAGCTATTATTTCATCAAATATGTTTTCTATACCTTTTTCCTTCTCTTCCCCTGGACTACACATAATGCTAATACTTCTTCACTTAATGGTGTCCCATGAATCCTGCAGGCTTTCTTCATCCTTGGCTTTCTTCATCCTTTTTAATGTCTTTCTTTCTTTCTTTCTTTCTTTTTCTTTCTTTCTTTCTTTCTTTCTTTCTTTCTTTCTTTTTTTCTTTCATCTTCCTCTGTTATTTCAAAAGACTTATCTTAAAGTTCATAAATTCTTTCTTCTGCTTGGTCTAGTCTGTTGTTGAAGCACTCAATTGTATTTTTATGTCATTCAATAAATTCTTTAGCTCTAGGATTCTGTTTGTTTCTTTTTATGATATCTAGCTCTTTGTTGAATTTCTCATTCAAATCATGAATTGTTTTCCTGATTTCATTCATTGTCTATCTATATTCCCTATATGTCACTGAATTTCCTTAAGGTTATTATTTAGAATTCTTTTTCTGGCATTTTGTATATTTCTTTTTCATTGGCATTTGTTAGTAGAGAATTATTGTATTCTTTTGGAGGTGTAATCTTGCTTTTTCATGTTTCATGTGTCCCTACATTGATTTCTATGCATCTGGTGGAACAGTTGCCTCTTCTAACTTTATGGAGTACATTTTGTAGGAAAAGACTTATTCATATAGATGGATCTTGGGGTGTCAGTTTGGTGGGGTATGTTGGCTTTTATACTAGGTGGATGCAGTACTGTGGTCTCCATGTAGTTTTATCAGCTGTAATCCATGCTAGTGATGTTTGTGAATGTCTTGGTGGCCTATACTGAGAGAGTTTGTGGCAGTGGTGATGCAGCTTTACTGAGGGTGAGCTCATTGGGCTATTTCTCAGGTCAGGGGCATGTGTTGTACATGTGTGTGTCAGCCTACTTGGGGTCTGGCTTATTGAGGTTGGGGCCACAAGGCTGCTACTCGGGTTGGGACATGGGTGTGCAGTTACTCGGCCAGCCTAGGATCATGCCTGACAGTGGCTGCCCACTGGGCTGTTTCCTGTGGCCCAGGACACAGGTACAAGTCTGCTTGGCTGGCCTGGAGGCATGTCTGTCAGGGTAGGCCTGCAGTGCTATTTCTCAGCCCCAGGACAAGTACACATGATATTTCAGCTGGCCTGGGTACATATCTGCTGTAGGTGGCCACAGCCCTGTTTCTCAGATGTGGGAGCACATCGCTTGTTTGGCCTGGGGGAAAACCAGCCAGGGGCAGTCCATGGGGCATTCACAGGCTGGAAATGTAGGTGCACAGCTGCTCAGCTGGTCTGGGGATGTGTCTACCAGGGGCAGCCATGAAGCTGTTTCTTAGGCCCTGATTATGGGTGCAGGGCCTTTAGGCAGGCCAGGAGCGTGTCTGGAGGTTGGTGCTGCAGGCTGTTTCTCAGGACCTGGGCATAGGTGTGTAGCTGCTCTGTTGGCCTGAGGGTATATCTGCTACTCAGTGGCTCAGTGACCTCTCCTGTTCAGGGGAGGGTGCACAGGAGTTTGGTTGACTCAAAGTCAGATTTTTCCTGGGAAAGACTGCCAGACTGTTCCTCTAGCTGGAAGTGCAGGTGGTAGGGCTTGGTTTCCCTGCTATGCAGGAACAGAATCACAGCTGATCCCGGGTCCAGTCTCTGTGCAGCTAAGATTGTGGATTTCAGCCACCATGGGAGCTTGGTGGAATGAAGGTGGAGCCCCAGTGCTTGAAAGTTTCAGTAGCTACTGGCCCCCAGAGGAGAACACATTCCAGAGGTGGCTGTGTTCTCAAGATGGCACTGTGCTATTGCAGCTTGGCTAACAGGGGGTGGGTGGGGCTGGGGAGCACACATCTTATGCTCCTAATCTGGAACAATACAGCTGTGTGAATTCCCAGTAGCTCTTCAGACTGGGCTCAGGGCTTACAAGGCCTGTGGGTGTCTCCAGAAGTAAGGGTTGTAGGTATTTGCAATGGCTATGGAGGCAGGTGGCATTCTTCTGCTTACCCCTTCCCTACAAGGGGAAATCCCTCCTGTCTCCAGGCCAATCTAATCTGTTTAAAGGAGATGGGACTGCAGAGGTCAGGTGCTTCCATGTTGCCTTCCTGGGCTTCCAGTCACCTCAAGTGCCTGTCCACTCCCCCACTGCAATCCACAACTCTCCCTTTAGCACTCCAGTCAAACCTTAGCTCTTCATATGTTGCCTTGGTCCTTTCTTAAGCAGGGGCCAAGAGTCAGATCTCTCTAGTCAGCCATTCTGCTGTATCTCCACTTCTCTAATGTGAATTTTTCTTAATCTAAATCTTAATCTAAATTAAGAAACTAATATTTTACCTAATCATTAATAGATACTGAACTTTATCAAATAATTTTTATTTCTACTGAGTTAGTCATTTGGTTTTTCCCCTTTAAAGTTCATTAATGTAACAAATTTCATAGCTAGATTTTCTGATGTTAAACTTAACTTGGCTGTGATATAGGTTAAATTCAGTTGACTGTTATTTTATTTAGGATTTTTGTCCATAAGTAAAATTGGCTTATGATTTTCATTTTCTTTCCTTGTAGTATCTTTATCCATTTTAAGAATCAAGGATATACTAAATTACTGAAATTAATTTTGTAGCTCTATCTCTTTTTATTCTCCTGGGTTTTTTTAGGGCACCTTTTATACAAGATAGAGAAGATTTATTCCTTGAAAGTTTGGTAGAATTTGGAGTGTGGTCTTGTATTTTAATTTCTTTTATGGTAATTTAGCTACTGGAGTTTTCAATTTCATTTTGTACCATTTTTCCATGTCATATTTTCCTAAATTTATCTACTTCATCTGTGCTTTCAAGTATATTGGTATTTAATAATCTCTGTTGTGTCTCCATTTTTTCTGCTTATTCAATCTGTATGTGTATGTCTTCTGCTTTTTAAAATTCATCAATCTCATTTGAGATTTGTGTATTTATTAATCGATTCATTGAACTAGCTTTTGGTTTTAATAATCTTCTTTATTGGTTTCTGTGTACACTACTGCATTGATTTTGACCATTTAATATTTCTATATTTCTTGTTCCTTTGGCTTAGTCTGTTCTTTTTTAGCTCCTTGAATGTACTCCTTAGTTCATTCATTTCCAATTTTTCTTAAATGTATTTAAAATTACATATTTTTCTCTAAGTACCCTTCTAGCTGTGTCTTACAAATTTTGAATAATTTTTTTCACTGTGATTCAGATATATTTTCTAATTTCTTTATATTTTCTAATTTCTACTTTCTTTTGCTTTTAATGTTCAGAAAGTGAATTTTTAATCTCTCTTTTTCTTTTTTATTTCTAATTTTATGGAATATTGTCTAAGAGCATCCATTTGTGCTGTCTAATATGGTAGCCAATAGGCATGTGTGGACACTAAGCACTTGAAATGTGTCTAGTCTGAATTGAAAAGTGGTATAAGCATAAAACACTCAAGATAGTACAAAAATATAAATTATCTTATTAATAATTTTGATATTGAATATAAGTTAAAATAAAAACATATTGACTATGTTGGGTTAAATAAATATATTTATATAATTAATTTTACCTCTTTTTAAAAACTTTTAAAAATATAGCTACAAAAAATTACATATGTGGCTTATATTTTATATGTGTATGTGTGTGTGTATATAAATAGTGACATAGAACATAGATGTATATTAATTATTTTAAAATCATTGAATCATCTTCCGTATTTTAGCATAGGGTCAATTTTTCTGAATAATGCATGTGTGCTAGAAAACAATGTATATTCTCTATTTATTGCGTGTAAAGTTGCATGTAGATCTGTTATGTTGAGATTTTTAATCCTGTTATTAAAACGTCTAAAGCTCTCCTTACTTTTGTCTACTTGATATATTAGTTTCTCAGAAGGTTATGTAATACGTTCCTACTACAATTATTGATTTATCCGTCAGTCATTATATTTTTTGGATCTCTCAGTTCTTTTATAAGTATATAATGGATCCAAACAAGATGATGTGGACTTATTTCTCCCTGTTCCTTCCTGCTGAGTACACTATAAACACTGGAAATAACAAAAAAAATATCTGACAGATGGAAAAAGAAAAGTGGACTTGGTAGAGGGAGACCCTAGTACTAGAGGAACGGCGTGTTAGCAGGGCATCTTATGACCCCACACCTCACATTAGAAGGTGGCCCAGGGAGGCTCATTGCTCCCCCTGTGGAACATGGGCCCCACCAATAACACCAGGTGAGCCTAGGGGGATGGACTGGAAGTCCCATTGATGATAGGCAGTCAGGAATGTGTTCTTCCCCGTTGTGGCTGAGATTCTCCTCCCCCATCCAGAACACCAGGCAGATACACAGCATCAGCAAGGGGAATCCTGCCACAGCAATGACTGGCCTGGTCAGACCTGGGAATCCCCACTCCCCTACCCTAACGCGCACACACCCAGGTGGTTGGTTAGTACTTGCAGGTGGAAATCCCACCGCACAGGGCCCAGCCCAGGAAGCACTCTTCCTCCCCAGAGGCTGGAGAATCCCTTTCACCGTCTTGGCCCAGCCTGGTGAAGTTCCTTCTACCCACTCAGGCAGCAGCAGCAGGGACTAGCTGAAGGCCCAGAACAGACCAAAATTCACCACAAAGGCTCTTCAGATTAAATTGTCATTGGAATCACAGACCATAAAAGTATGCCAAGGCCTGTATACTAACCCTAAACAAGGTGGCTACCTTCTAAAATAAAAGATTTAAATAGAAGACAAAGTCTCCTAATATAATAGCCAAAATATCCAGGAATTAATCCAAAATCACCCATTATATAAAGGATCAGGAAAATCACAACTTGAAGGACAAAAGACCATCACTAATACCAATACTGAAAAGAATCAGATGTTGAATTCATCTGACAAGGATTTAAAGCAGTCATCATTAAAAAAGGTTTCAATAAGAAATTACAAATTCTCTCGTAACAGAAGAAAATATAGAAAACCTTAGCAAAGAAATATACGTTATAAAAATGAACCAAATGAAAATTATAAAACTAAAAAATACAATTACTGAAATTAAAAAAAAAAACTCCCTGGATGGGCTTCATAGTGGAGTAGATATGACAGAGAATAGAATCAGTGAATTTTAGGACAGATCAATAGAATTCATCCTTTCTGAACAACAAAAAGAAAATAGACTAAAAGAGTTTCAGGAACCTGAGGAACAATGACAAAAGATCCAGCAATCTTAACATCAGAGTCTCAGAAGGAGAGAAAAAAAGAGTGGGACTGAATGAGTAAACTAATAATGGCAGATAACTTCACAAATTTAGTTTATGTCCAAAATTATGAGAGACATAAACTTACAGATTCAAGAAGCTGAACAAACAGCAAATAAAATAAACTCAAAGAAATCTCTACCAAGATATATTATAATTAAAATGCTACAAAGTAAAGACAAAGAAAAATTCTCTACAGTAGCAGAGAGAAATGTGACATTACCTATTGGAAAACACCAATCTGAGCAGGTGTCTCACTTGAAATCATGAAGTCCAGAAGGAAATGGCACTTAATAAACAAACAGAAAACCAGATGCAGCAATTGTTTTTTACAAACATTCACTTGAAGCCAAACAACACAAAACATTAAAAACAAAATGATGGCAAAATATATACCAGGCAAATATGAACTTAAAAAATGCCAGGGCCGGGCGCAGTGGCTCACACCTGTAATCCTAGCACTCTGGGAGGCCAAGGCGGGTGGATTGTTTGAGCTCAGGAGTTCGAAACCAGCCTGAGCAAGAGCAAGACCCCGTCTCTAATAAAATTAGAAAGAAATTAATCAGACAACTAAAACTATATAGAAAAAATTAGCCAGGCATGGTGGCACATGCCTGTAGTCCCAGCTATTTGGGAAGCTGAGGCAGGAGGATCGCTTGAGCCCAGGAGTTCAAGGTTGCTGTGAGCTAGGCTGACGCCACGGCACTCACTCTAGCCTGGGCAAAAGAGTGAGACTCTGTCTCAAAAAAAAAAAAAAAGAGCCAGGTAACAATGTTATTGTTAATAAAATTAAATTCAAGATAAAAAACATGATATTGAACAAAAGGTGAACATTATATACTCGTAAAACTCATGAGGAGAAGGATGGTCTATTGTATTTGACCATATTTTTACTCTTTCAATTTTTCTTTTTTCCTTCCTGAAGCTTCCTGGGATTCTATTCACCCTGTCTGTCACAGTGGGCACGTGGACACATCACAAGGCCTGACAACAGGCTCACCTGCCTCCAGTACCTAAGCACACTACGGGTATGGGGGATTACCACCACCTCTTGTATCTGTACTCTCTGCCTGGGAGCCTGGGGACTGGCTTGCCCAGCCCATGGCAGTCACTGCTAGCACCAGTGCATTCCGTCTGGAAGCCCAAGGGTTGGCCTGCTACTACTGCCATCACTAACACCATGTACACTTCCCAAGGGACTGAGGACCTACCCAACCACACAGCCCACTGCGGCCACTGCTGGCACCTGAGCAAGCCACTTGGAGGCCCAAGAATTGGCCCACCTAGACCTTTTAACACCAGTGTCCATGTACACTGCCCAAGGGAAGGCATGCTCAGCCTGCTACCAGAAACCACTGGGGCCCAAGGACTGGCCTACTTGGCATTCCCATTCCCAGCAAAGCTGCACCACAGCCTCCACTAACAACAGCAGCCTAAGCCACCGAAAAAAATCAGACACCACTGATGCTATTTACAACCAAAGTAATCATATGAAGACCATACTACCGTACATATCCAGAATAAAAGCTAAAGTGCCCTAATCAACCAACACTATAAAAACATCAATAGAAAAAAGTCTTCACCTATGAAAACCAATCCAAAAAATTTGAAGAAGCAACTGTTATATTAGATGCATAGATATCAATGTAAGGACACAAGAAATATGAAAAACTAAGAAAACATGACACTTCTGAGGAACACAACAATCATCCAGCAACAAATGCCAACAAAAAAGAAATCTATGAAATGCCTGAAAAAGAATTCAAAATAATGATACTGAGGAAGCTCAGTGAGATACAAGAGAACACAGATAAACTATACAAAAATTCTAAAAACAATTGAGTATCTGAATGAGAAATACAACAAAGAGATAGATATCATTAAAAAAAAGAACCAAACAGAAATCCTGGAGCTGAAGAACTTAATGAATAATAAATGGTGCTGGGAAAACCGGATATCCATATGCAGAAGCATGAAACTAGACTTCTGTCTCTCACCATAACAAAAATGAACTCAAAATGGATTAAAGACCGAAAAGTAAGACCCAAAATGATAAAACTACTAGAAGAAAACATAAAAGAAACACTCCAGGACATTGGTCTAGGTAAGATATTATGGCTAAGACTTCCACAGCACAGACAACTAAAACAAAAATAGTTGAGTGGGACTATATTAAACTAAAAAGCTTCTGCATAGCAAAGGAAACAATCAGCAGAGTGAAGAGACAACCTGTTGAATAGAAGAACATATTTTCAAATTATTCATCCAAAAAGGAACTAATATTCAGAATATATAAGGAACTCAACTCAACATCAAAAACTCAAATAACCCCATTAAAAAGTGGGTGAAAGATCTGAATAGACATTTCCAAAAGAAGACATATAAATGGCAAACAGGTATATGAAAAAATCATCAGCATCACTAATGATCAGGCAAATGCAAATCAAAACCACAATGAGATATAAGTGTACCCCAGTTAGAATGACAATTATCAAAAAGATAAAAAAAATGCTGCTGAGGATGCAGAGAAAAGGGAATTTTTGTACACTGTTGATGGGAATGTCTATTAGTACAGCCATTATGGAAAACAGTATGGAGATTCTCTAAAAACTAAAAATAGAAATACCATACCATCTAGCAATCCCACTGCTAAGTATTCATCCAAAGTAAAGGAAATCAGTATTCAAAGGGATACCTGTACCTCCAGGTTTACTGCAGAACTTTTCACAATAGCAAAGACATGGAATCAACCTAAATGTCCATCAGGGGATGAATGGATAAAGAAAAGCAGTATATATACATAATACATATATACATACTAGTCAGCCATAATAAAAATGTAATACTATCATTTGCAGCAACATGCATGGAACTAGAGGTCATTGTGTTAAGTGAAATAAGCCAGGCATAGAAAGATAAATATCGCATGTTCTCCCTCACACATGTAAGCTAAAAAAGTTGATCTTATGTAGAGAGTAGAATGATGATTACTAGAGACTGGGAAGGGGGGGGATGAAGAGAGGTTGGTTAATGTGTACAAACATACAGTTAGATAAAAGGAATAAGTTCCATTCTTCAATAGCACAGCAGGTAACAATAGTTAACAATATATAATATATTTCAAAATGGCTAGAATATTTGACATTTTCCCAACACAAAGAAATGATAAATGTTTTAAGTGATGGATATCCTATATACCATGACTTGATCATTACATATTCTATGCATGTATCCATCTATCACATTTATCCCATAAGTACACATAAATATTATATATCAATAAAAATATTATATTTTCTTCTTGTAGTCAGTGCTGCTGTCGACAAATCAGATTTATTTATTCAATTGTTATTTGTTGAGGAGCCACAAAATGCCAGGCACTGTTTTTTGACACTGGGAATTCACTTTTTTTTAATTATGACTTTTTTGTTTTTTAGGTGATCTGTATTATGTCTCTGGAAGGTTTTAGAATTTCTTCTTTGCTATTTATGTTGTTAGATTTCACTACAATACGTGCCTTTTCATGATTTTGTTTGACTCTCTGAGTGCTTTCAATATAAGATCTTCAATTTTTATTTCTCCATAATTCTCGTTTATTATCTCTTGATATATTTCCAACTCTCTATTTTTCCTTCCCTTTAGGACTTTCATTATATAAATTCAGTCTCCATATTTCTTAACATTTCTTTCTGATTTTTCAACTTTTTATCCCTTCCTGGTATCTTATGGAAGAGTAGAGTTCCTTGACCTGATATTCTAGCTATGCAATTCACTCTTAAATTTTACACAGTCTACTATTCAATCCCTCTATTGAAAACTGTTTTTTAACCATAATATTTTTCACACTTAGCTTTTGGTGTGTTTTGTTTTTATGACAAGTTTTTACTTGATATTTCCTGTATCCTCCTTTATCACTTTGAGTATAGCTTTTAAATATATGCATATATATATATATATATAAATACTAAATGGTCTATTAATTCTGGGTCATCTATTATAGATTACTCAGTTTATTGTTTTTCTTTTATAGAAATAGAATTCTTATTTTTTCCCGGTGAGCTCATATTCCCTAGGCACAGGTATAAGCTGGTAATGTAGGGAGGGAAGAGAATCTCACCCCTGGGGTGCTTCCCGTACCTCCTTAAACTCACCAGGAAGGGGACAAGCTGTAGATGAAATGTATGTATGTATCCACCTCTTTATATAGTAATCATCTGGCTCACTGTGTGTGAATGTGTGCATGTGTATCAGAGGCGATAAGAAGGTAAATAAACCTTTGAGGTGGATCTGCTTGTGTCTGTTGGTATCCACTCCTTTTCCAGCCCAGCTCCAAGGCTGTCCTGTGCAATGATGAAAGAATGAGCAAAGACTTACCCAAGGCACTGTGGGAAGTGGATAGAAAGGAGCACCAAAAAACTCTAAAATGCACTCCCACTGCCTATAGAACCTCCCCACAAACTCCCTGTGGCATCTAGGAATCTTTCACTGCAGCAACTACCATTACCTTCCCATCTACACACACACACACACACACACACACACACGCACACGCACACACACACTCACACACACACTCTAGGACCTACTGTAGCCATCTGTCTTCTAGAGGGTTTCAAATCAACTTTTCAATAATTTCTTAATCCAACAACCTCTCCCACTTCCAGAGAATCTCCAGATTAGTTTTGGGAAAAGAGATAGCCTTTTATGTTAGAATGCTGTTATTAGATATCTTTTTCTGCATAACAATATTACCACATACTTAGTGGCTCACAACAACACACATTTATTATCTAATAGTTTCTGTGGGTGAGGGTCTGGGCACAACTTAACTGGGTCCTCTGCAGCCTGCTATCAAGGTGTCAGGCAGGAGTGGGTCCTCACGGGAAGACTCTATAAGAATGCTTCATTTCCAAGCACACCAGGCTGTTGAAAGGGTTCAGGTCCTTACAGACTGCAGGACCGAGGGCCTTAGGTTCTTGTTGGCTGTTGGCTGGAGGCCAGTGGTGATGTCAAAGCCAGCAAAAGAGAAGTCTCCTGGCAAGACAAACATTAGACTCTCATGTCGCCTTTGTTCTACTGTACTGGTTTGCAAGTCACATTCCTACCTACCCTCAAGAGAAGAGGATTGCACAAGGGGGTGACTACCAGAAGGCTTGGATAATGGGAGTTTCGAGTCTCTATTTGTGGGAGTTGGAAATCATCTTACTCTGAAATTTCCGAAAGCCATTGAAGGGTTTTAAGTAGCAAAGTAATACCACGTTTTGCTTTATAATGATCACTAGCCAGAAAGTGTGGATAACAGACTGGTGGGAGAGAAAATTTGAGGTAGGGAATCCAGTTAAGAAGCTGTGACTATAATCCTAGGGAAATGGTGGTGGCCCAAAGGAGGAATAGAGAGAGATGAAAAAATTGGAGAGGTGAGAAATATAATAAATAGGACTTGGTGATAAATAGATGGTGAGAAAAGGAGTTGAGAATACTCTGGTTGCGGCTTGTGCAAATGCGTGACTGGGCAGTAATGTCATTCACCGAGAGACATGCTGAGTTTTAGGTGGGTGGGTTAGTCTAATAGAATTGAAGAGACCTAACCACTTCCCTTGAGAGTACAACCTTCTTTTATAAATTTAAACTAAATTTTATGCCTGCAAAGAAGTTGCTCAAATTCGTTGAAACTGGTTCAATCTTTCCAACTCATTTCAAATACACGAATTTTTAGGATTACAAGTAGTCTATGAAACAAACACAGGAACTTCGTATCGAGTGTACAAAGAGGAACCTGCTCTTTCTAAAAATATCTTTCACATTTTTTGAAGGCAAAAGATGAGTTTGGGGAGAACAAAACTATGGATAAAAGCTATGTACTCTAAAACATCGTATATCAGAGTGATTTGAGCACCGTGCCGAAGGCACCTGCGTAGACAAAGCGCAGGGACGGGCACCGACTCCGCTTCGCATCTCCGGTGCTGCCGCCCTCCCTTGTCCCAAGAGTCAGACATAAGGGGTGTGCCTCCAACTCTCGCGAGAAAGAGGCTCTCGCTAGTCCCTCCGTTCTCCCAACCGCGCCACGCGCTCCCACCTGCTGAGAAACGGAATCTGCAGACGTCCAGGGGCTTCTGGGAATCGTAGTTCCGAGCGGGACGAGGCGGGCCAGCCTGCGCCCCGCTCCTTCTTACGCATGCGCGACTCCGAGCCGGCCCCAGAAGTTCGTAGCCTTTGTCACGCCAGGGTGGGAGGTGAGTTGGTTGTTCGGATGCCGCTCTTCTCCGGTCGGCCTCCTTGGTGGCCCTCAGGAGCGGTTCTGTGCCGAGTCGGGGCTGCAGTGTGCATTCATGGAAGAGGCCTCGAGTGCGGACCATGAGCCCCATCCCTTCACGCTCTGGCCCGAATCCCTCCCGCGGGGACACGAGTGGGAGCGCGGTGCCGGCGGGCGCGCGGCGGGCGGGGCGGGGCGGAGCTGGCGGCGCGGGGCAGTCTCGGGGTTTGGGCCAGTACCCCGAGCGTGGCGGGGGTTGTCTGCGCTCCATGTGCCTCGGCCGCAGCCGCAACGCCATGTCTTCCAGGCGCTCGGTCCCCCGGGGCCAGCTTCAAGCGGCAGGGACAGGCGTCTGAGGACCCAGCCTCAGGGATGCTGTCCCCGGGTTTCCAGGCTCCCGCTCCGGCTCGGTAGGACCGAGGCAGGCTCCATAGTGAGCGAGAAACTCGACCTGACCTGACCGGGACCTTCTGCGGAGCTCCCAGAGGACTTCTTACTAGTCTGCCCAGAGAGGTCTGAATTGGGGTGAAGAGCAGGATCTTCAGAACAAGGAGGAGGTAGTGATCATGGAGAAGACAGATTTGGCCGAAATGCCGGAGAAAAGAGGTGAGAATTGCTGAAGTGTTGAACTTGTGTCTTGGAAGGGCAAAATTCGTACCCGTGAAGGGAAGACGGTTGCCTTAGGGGAGGCTGCTCTTGGCGTAGAGGGCTGTCTGTCTCCATTGTCTTAAGGACGGATGGGCTTTTTGAGTGAGACTGGAAGACTTAGTATGGGACCACCCCCTTTTCCACTGCAGCTGGGCGCACAGTGGACCTTTCAAAGCCACCTCAAAATTGTGAGTGAAATGTTGGCTTCTAAGGCATGAGTGTAGCCTCAGCTACTTCATTTTCTCACACGCTCTTACTCCCAAATGATTATCCTCTCCGTAAGTGGGAAGAGAATTCAGCTTTTTGATTGGCAAAAATATTTTGTTTTACATATAAGAAAACAGGTATAGTAGTTGGTGATTGACTGCCAGTTCTCGACCCGTGTTTCTTGAAGTTTAATCTGTGACTACCTACATCAGAATTCCGCCTGGGATGCTTGTTAGATTCGTAGATGGCACCCTAGACTCAACTAATGATAATTGCTTTGACGTGGGGTCCTGAAGTCTACATTACAGATAGGTTTGCAGGGTGATTTTTGAGAACCATTGAGCCTATTTCTCTGATACTAATTTAGGATAGATTAAGCTGGGAAATTAACTGATGTATTCTAATTTCTAGATCAAAGAGTTCCATCTTCCAGAATGTGTTATAATTATAACAACTGAATTTGAGCCCCGAGTAGCAACATTCCTGTATATTTTCCATGATCCTTGGAGGTGGTCTGTTGTTTTGGGCTCCCTTCAGTCTCAGTGTTTGTAGGGAGCATATGTAGCATGGTAGAAGGATTTTTAGACTTGTCAATCTGAGTAGCAAGATAGGTCCTGGCCCCATCTTTAATGCTTTCTTACCCACCCTTATCTCTGTCTTCCCAAGATTCTGCCCTTTCCTGGGAAAAGAGCACAGAAGAGGAAGAAGTAGCAGCTCTGCGCCTCACAGCCAGATCCCAGGTGAGTGTGAGTCTCCACTGATTACTGGGATTCTACTTTGTTTCTCAGAGTACAGATGCACTCCCTTCTTTTTGATTTGGAGTTTCTTTGTCCACTAGATCCCATCTGAGTTATAATTCTAAGAGACTACTTGAGGGACTAATAGACTCAGTAGAAAATGTTTTCTACTTACCCATAATACTAGATGAATTTCTTCTCCATCTGTATTTATTGTCCCTAAACATACAGGTATGCAGCATTTCCCTTTTTTAGCCTACTATGCTAATTTCTGTTCTTGGTAATGAGGAAAACTATTTTAAAGATAATGCGGCGCATACCTCTTAAAACTTGTTTCTCTAGAGCAAGCTGCAAACATGTGACTTTAAGAAGGAATTTAAGAAAGCACCTTGAAGAAAGTAATTATAAAAATAATAAGCACTCAAATGGTTCAAAGGAATGCTGGAAAAGGAAAACCAATGCAGGCTTAATTTAAAGAGTTGTGGCTAGAATCCAGCCTCCAAGAAGAAGAATGTTAAAGTATTATCTTGTCTGCAGGTTACTCTTATGTTGTTGCCTCTCCCTCCCAAAGGACAAATATGGCAAACATTAAGAACTGTTGAATTTAGGTGGTGATTGTACTGTATGAGAGATTATTGTATTCATCTTTCAACTTCTGCATATTTGAAAATTTTTATTAAAAGAAGCTGAGTAGAAAAAAAGGAGCTGTCCATGGTGGGTGTGGCATACCACAACTCAAAGATTCCTCAGTCTTTCTCTTTGCTACTGTAATCCAAGGTGTAAAAAGTAGATATTGCAAATTGGTAGTGTTTGTAAAAGTGCCTTCTCAGTGCCCTTCATGTACTTGCCTGTTTCCATTGGTTTCTCAACTGTTTTACATTAATCTTGAAGACATTTTTAGTCAAGAAGCTTTAAATTGCAGCTGATAAAAACTCAAACTGGCTTAAGCAATAAGAAGTATTTATTGACTAACATAACGGAAAAATTCAAGTCTAGATACAGGGCTCAAGCAGTTATATTAAAACCTGTTCTCTTCATTTCACAGACCTTTTCTCTCCATGGGTTTTGCTCTCAAGCAGGTTTTTCTTCTAGTGCTAGCCTGGAACAAGTTTAGGCTTACATTTCCTCATGTTAAACGCTAGAGAAAAATGGTAGCTTCTCCCCTAGAAATTCCTGCAGAAGTGCTGGAATCAGCTCTAATGGGGTGTTAGGCTCATTCCTGGACCAGTTATTGACCAGATCTAAGTGCAGTTCTCTGTCGAATATCTCTACATGCACACACATAAAAGCACACATCCCGCCCGTGAGTCAGAGAAGAGTCAATACTACCTGAACTACACAGACTAAAAGTGGCCAGGCATAGTGGCTAGAGGAAAATCAGGGTAGTTACCAAAAGAAGGGTGAATACTTCATATATTTCAATATTTTGTTATTAGATTCAAAATTGTTACAGCATCAGGGTCGAACCTTTTATGGAAGTTTTCAGAAATTCTTTGTTATTTTTCCATTTCATTAGATTTTGCTTAATGCTAGTATTGCAACATTTTTTCTTATTAGAATTTGCCGGGGCTATTTTTTATCTTTTACTCATTAGATTTTTTAAAATACTAAAGTGTTAATTCTTGCTCATTGTAACAAGATGAACAAAACAGACATACAGAAATATGATATAAAGATAATACTACTTCCCTCCCCAAATTCAGTCCCTTCCCTCTCCCTACCGAGGGTAACAATTTGATGTATATTTTTTCATATTTTCTGTTGAGTTCAAACTGCTGTATTTGGACATGTGGTATGCTATAACTCCTTCCATTTACTCTCCAGTCCCCAACTTAATGATAGTATTTTTTCATTAGCCTCTTCTTTAAACAAGATGTGGCTTTCTTAAAAACCTTTTTATAAGGGAAAAATATATTCATTCACATGTAATATGTATGTTTCGGATTTTTCTTGCTGTCTGTTTCTTATACTTTGTTTTGTTTTTTGTACTTTTCCTGCCATTTGTGCAATGGTTTGCATTTTGTGATGTTTTTCTTTCTAACTGGCAGTTAATTCCATTGAGTGTTGATTTAGCTATGAATATGCAGATTCTAGGATCAAGGTCATTTTTCCTTTTCTGCTTAGTGGCTACATAGAGATTTTTACATGTAGTTTTATTTTCAAAGGATAATCCTTTTATTTCTTTATTTATTTATTTTTTATTTTTTTGAGACAGAGTCTCACTCTGTTGCCCAGGTTAGAGTGCCGTGGCATCAGCCTAGCTCACAGCAACCTCAAACTCCCGGGCTCAAGCAATCCTCTGGCCTCAGCCTCCAGAGTAGCTGGGACTATAGGTGCACACCATCACACCTGGCTATTAGTTGCCTGGCTAATTTTTTCTATTTTTAGTAGAGATGGGGTCTTACTCTCTCGCAGACTGGTCTCAAACACCTGACCTCAAGCTATCGTCCCCCCTCGGCTTCCCATAGTGCTAGGATTACAGGCGTGAGCCACCATGCCTGGCCTCTTTTATTTCTTAAATCTCAGATTGTTTCCATTTTTATAAACTTCACTTTGAAATAATTTTAGACATAGAAATGTGGCAAGGCCAGGTGTGATGGCTAATGCCTGTAATCCCAGTGCTTTAGAAGGCCAAGATGGAAGGATTGCTTGAGGCCGGGAGTTTGAGACCAGCCTACACGACATAGTGAGACTCTGTCTCTACAAAAAAAAATTTTTTTTTAAATTAGCCAGGCATGGTGATGTGCGCTCATAGTCCTATCTATTCAGGAGGCGAAGGTGGGAGGATTGCTTGAGTCCAGGAATTCGAGGTTACAGTGAGCTATGATCATGCTGTTGCACTCCAGCCTGGATGACAGACTGAGAGCCCGTCCCTAAAAAAAAAAAATAATAATAATAAAAGAAATGCTGCAAATAGTACAAAATTTTCTTGAATATACTGCATCTAGATTCTCTAGAAGTTAACATTTTACTTTGCTTTATTCTTTTTCCAAAAGCAGGACATGGACATTGGTATAATACCTACTGACCTCATTCAGATTTCCCAGCTCTCTCATTTTTCTGTTTTCTGCTGTTATTCCTTAATGCTGTCTGTTTTGCTTTCTTGTTGTTCTTTTTCTAATTGATTTGTATGCTCTACTCATTCCTTTACATTTTTTAATGTTAAGGAGATGTTTAAAGCTATGAAATTTCCTCTGAGTACAGTTTTAACTATTTAGCATTGGTTTTTGCATTTTATTTCATTACTGTTTTGATATTCTGATATGTTTTTTCAATTATCAGCTATCGCTCTGTAATATTTCTGTTTTGGAATTTATTGAAATTTACTTACTTTTTACAAATGTTTAATGAATGTTTAAATAGAAAGTGTTTTCTGTCCAGTTACAGCATTTGGTATTTGTTTCAGAAACCTTGGAATATTATTCCCACTGTCTATGGCTTTATTGAATAGATTCATATCATGTTCAATACTGATATGAATCTATCTCCTTATAGTTTTTGTATTTTTTATTGTATAGAAATATAATTTTATAATATTTTACACTTAAAAAGTGTGTGTCATATCTGTACCCTTAATTTTTTTTTGTAGTCATTTTCCACTTTAATACTTTTTGACTTGAATTAATTCCATGTTTAACTGGATTTGGTGCTCACTTCCAGTCTTTGCATTTCATGACTTCTGCCTTCACAAGTTCTGTATTACAATTCATCTTATGATTGGCTAGATTGGGTCTTCAGGTTTTTATTGAGGACTCACAGGAGAATTATGCAGACATGCCTTTCTTTCCTTTGCCTATGTTGTACTTTGTCAGACTACATTGTTGACTTATTGGTTCATGTTTCAATACTTTATTCCCCAGAAAATTTTAATATCTCAGTGGAGAAACCATGGTCTTATTTCTTTTGGTTCTCATATTGAATCTAGCACGGTGTGCCAGGCACATAATTGATACCCAGTGACTTTACGTAGAATATTTGGAATCTGAATACTGTTAAGATACTTACATTTGTCACAGTCATTTCTCCTGTTGAATGTATCGTAGGCCTTTGCTCAAGGGCCAGCAGAAACTGGGCATGAAAGGGAGGTTATCAAGTCACAGATGGTGAACAAAAGTATGTTTTGTTTCCTAGGAAACAGTGACATTCAAAGATGTGGCCATGGACTTTACACCAGAGGAGTGGGGGAAGCTGGATCCTGCACAAAGGGATGTGATGCTGGAGAACTATAGGAACCTGGTCTCGCTTTGTAAGAATGGATTCTCACTGTGCCTCGAATCTGTTTATGGAGACATCATTACCTTATCAAAAGTCAAATAGCTTAACAAAGTCTCCACTTTTGCATTCAGGAGTCAAAAAGTGTTCATTCTTTTGGGCCTCAAGAAAATCTGTTTCTGCTCTAGGCTCTTGGTGAATGTTTATACTTCTTTTATTTCAGTATTCTTTAGATTCAAGTGACAGAAATCTAATTCACGCTAGCTTAAAGGGAAAAAAAAATCTTGATTCAGAAAATCAAATATATTATCAGGAATATGTTTTATTTATTTTTAATCAGTTGGCTTGATTTTTCCCTGTATTAGCTTTATTCTTAGGATCTCCCCATGTGACAAAGGTGGCCATTGGCAGCCCTAGGGTTACATTATTCTTCTAGTCAGAGAGCTAAGCAAAAAGAGAAAATGGTTCTATCCTGGGAGTTTCAGCAAATAGAGTCACATGCCCATCAGTAAAATAATCACTAGAACCAGAGTGATAAAGTACTCTCTGGCCAGTTCTTGATCCTGTGCCCAACCACTGTGTGTGTGTGTGTGTGTATGTGTGCGTGCGCGCGGACACACACAAATGCGTATGTTTGTATGAGGGGTAGAAGGGACTATGTTAGCACCTCCCAAACCTCAAGTAACAAATCCCCACTAAAAAGTGACTTTTCCCTGACTTAAGTATTATATAAGGTATACATGTAACAAAAGCATTTGTACCTCCTTAATATTTTGAAATTTTAAAAAAAAAGAAAGTGACCTTTAGTAAATGAAGAAGGAGGAAAGAAAAAACATTAGAAGACAAAACTTGAATTACCACAATCACAATTTTGTGGTGCTGCCACTGAAGTCCACTTTTTCCATCTTCTTTCCTAAGGTACAGACTAATCTGTAATATCTTTCTGAAATTTCTTCACACAATAAGAAAATTAAGAGAAATTTTTTTCTTTTTTGATAAGCAAAAATATTTGTCTTTATAAATCCCATTTAACTACTTACCAGGCCCAGACTCTTGCTGTAGATATTTTAAGCTCCATTGTGAGGTCCATCCTCCCTTACTCCAGATCTGCCTTAATATCTTGCAGTCTTTGTAGATCAAGGGGTTGGGACTATACTCGAGTATGGATCTTTGTGCCCATCACAATAGCTAAGTCTCATTTCTTTGTTCTTTTTTTTTTTTTGATGAACAGGGCTTCCAGTTTCCAAACCTGAGAACTACAGTTTGGAGAATGGGAAGGAACCATTGAAGCTCAAGAGAAAAGCCCCCAAAAGCACCTGTTCAGGTGAGTCAGATAGATAGGAGTCTTCAGAAATGATAGCCCAGCAGGACGGTGAAGAAGTGGCACTCTTCAGTACATAAGAAAGAACACTGGAAGTGCCTATGTGCTTTTATTTTTCAAATATTTTGTTTTAAATTCCAGAGCATTTTAAATATATACAGAACTCCAGAAAATAAAATAACACTCATGTATGTATTCATCACCAAGATTAAACACATACTAATATTTTGCCTCATTTGCCTGTTTTCTTCTTTTTTCTTTCTTGCTTCCTTTTTTTCTCAATATAAAATACATAAAAAGTATCGTAATTGTGCACTTCTGTGAAGTTTTACAAATTGAACACATTCATGTAAGTAAGTGCACAAATGGAGGAAACGCCCTTACCAGCACCCCTAGAAGTACTCTTGTGCCCTCTTTCAGTCCCCTTCCTCCTCCCATAGGTAACCTCATCCTAACTTGTAACACAATAGGTTAGTTTTGACTGTTCTTGAACTTTATATAAGCGTATTCATATTGTATATACTCTTGTGTCTGGCTTCTTTCACTGAACATTAGCTGTCAGATACATCCATGTTCTCGCATGTCACTGTAATTCATTCATTCTCACTTTTGTAAATTCTTTCCTTGTGTCAATATACCAGTTTATTTATCCAGTCTCCTGAAGATGGGCATTTGGGTAGTTTCCAGTTTTGGCTATATGAATAATGCAACTATCTATATTCTTCTACATGTTTTTTGGTGAACACATATATGTATTTCTGTTGGATGTATACATACAAGTAGAATTGCTGGGCCACAGGGTAGGTTCATGTTTGCTTTTGGTAGATACTGCCAAAGAGGTGGTACTGCCAAAGTCATTGTACCAATTGCATTCCCACCAGTAGAGTATGTGAGTTCTAGATGCTCCACGTGCTTAATATCAACACTTAATATTGTCTGTCTTTGCTTTAGACATTCTTATGCATGTGTGATACCTTTTAATTTTTAAGAAATAAAAAAATTACATATTCAAAGTCCTTTTATTCTCTTTCTCCCCTAAAAGTAGCTGATATATCTTGAAGTTGGTGCACATCATTTTTTGCATGTGTACATGTATGTATATACGCACATACACATATGTACATAAAACAATATGTATATTTTGTTATGCTTTTCCTTCTGTAATCTGATTTTCTTAAGTTCATATTATATTTTGATATTAATCTATGTTACCATATATGAATAATGTTTATTCATTTTAACTACTGTGGAGTAAGTCCATGTGTGAATAAACTGAAAAGTTTATTTTTACTGTTTTGCCGTTGGTAACAGAGTTGCAATGATCATCCTTTTATTGACTCCTTATGGTCATCTTGAGAGTAGGTTTAGGGTAGATGAGTGGAAGAAGAATTACTGGGTCTTAAAGAATCATCACATATTTAGCTTAACTAGGAACTACCAAGTTCCCACCACTATCCTGGCCAGCAGTTGATGTTAGACTTGTTGATCTTATGGGTGCAAAATGACATTTCATGTTTTTTAATTTGCATTTCTCTGAGTAATAAATATGAGTGAGTTTGAGCATTTCATGTTTATTGGCTATTTGGGTTTCCTCTTTTCTGAACTACCTCTTAAAATCCTTTGCCCATCATTTAAAATTCAGCTATTCACATCTTTCTCTTTATTTGTTGGAGTTCTTTATATACTTTAGATACTAATACATCACAAAGATATTAGTATCTTTAGATTAGTATTTGTATACTTTGGATACTAAGATACTAATACTTTTGTTATGAATTAGTATCTAAAGTATGTTACAAATCAGTGAGAAAAATTGGTCCTTCCAATCTTTGACTTATTTTATTTTATGATGTCTTGGGCATACAGAATTTTAAAATTTTAATGTCAGATTTATTGATTTTTTTTGTAGTTTGCTTTTTGTGAATTGTCTGCCATATCCTAGTGTCAGAAAGGTAATCTGTACTTTATTCTAAAATGTTTAAGTTTTGTTTTTACAGGTATTTATTTTTGTATATGGTATGAAATAGAAAATAAATTTTATCTTTTTCTATGCTTAAAGCCAGTCCAACATTATTTACAACATTAATTATTTATAACATTAATTATCAACATTATTGAATAATCTTTTGTTACTGATTTGTAAAGCTAACTCTGTGGTAAACCCAGTTCCCCTGTATATTAATACTTGGATCTGTTTCTAGGCTCTCTGGTTACTTATCTGTCTATGCTGCAATAACATATTGTTTTAATTATTATACTTAATATGTGTATCTCATAAAGAAATTCTTCCTGAATATTCTTTTTTTTTAAATCTTGTTCTTTTGGATACTGAGTTTTAACATCTTTTCCTGCATATGTCTCTGTAGCCTGTCAGTTTTCGTGACTTGCCTACTCACCACCCTTCTTTTTTGTGGGAGATATTGCTGTTTTCTTCATGATCTGTACAAACTCTTTGTAGATGAGGTTTTAACACTTTGTTGTAATATTTTTTCTAGTTTTTGCCTTTCAGTCTTGATAAGGTTTTTGATGTCCAAATTCAATGTTTTACCATTTTTTATTTTCTACCTTTTGAGTACTGCTTAAAGAGTTTTTTCTTACCCCAAGATTACATAAATATTGCCTGTTTTCTAGTATATGTTTTTTTAATTTTTCCTTTAAATCTTTAATCCATTTAATCCTCTTCTCTGGGTTTATCTTCTTAGCCTTCTTTTTTGAATAATTAAAAGTTTGAATTGCTCAAGATATGAATTTAATCTTCCTTCCCTTTGTATACCTGGAATCATAAACTTGAGGGCTTACATGGGCCAGGAGATGACATAATCGAGTGAAGCAAACAGGGTGGAAACTGGTAAACCAGAGGAGCACAGGCTTGAAGAAGCTGAAAGGAGTGGCCATCACTCCACTAGCTCTAGCTCAAGGCTGTCAAACTTTCTGTGCAAAGACCTGGGTAGTAAATAATTAGGCTTTGTGTGACATATGGTCTCTCTGTAACTACTCAATATGCCATGGTGGTGTGAAAGCAGCCTTACACAATACATACATGAACGGGTGTGGCTGTGTTCCAGTAAAACTTTATTTAGAAAAATAGGCAGCAGGCTGTAGTTGCCAACCCCTGCTCTAACCAGTTGTTGTCATTTGGTATGCTTCCATGTTTTTTCAAGAGAAACCCCAAATTTGCATTTCTGTGTGAAATCTCCCTATTTTTAAATGTTGGCAAGTAATTTTAAAAATTTATATAAACAGTGTGGGCTATAGAAAACTTGTCTCAGGTCAGATTTGGCCAACTGGTCACCTGTTGGCAGCCTCTACTTTCTCCTTAGGTAGTCTAATTCCCGCAACCAAATGCCTTCTATCCAGATGAGCCAAATTTGTGTTTCCATCCTAGACCTCTTCTCAAAGCTTCTGTTCTGAACATCTGTGTAACCATTTGATGTCTCCATTTGCAAATGTCAAAGACGTTCCAATATACCATATTAAAACTGACTGAACTGAATGCCTAAAATATGTCCAAATTCCCCATCCCCCAATAGGATCCTTTTCTGATACTTATTTTAATGATACTCACTGTCTTATCAAATTGTACATGCCAGAAATCTATGAACAGTCTTTACATTTCTCTCTCTCGCCTTTATCCAATTCATCATTGTATTTACCTACTTATATTCAAAGTATTTCTTCACTGTTAACATTGCTTCATATCCCTTTTGTTTGCCTGGACTACTGTGATAACCTCCCTGAGTCCACCTTTGCCCCCACATACTCAATTGTTTACATTGTACCAAGAATGATGTTTTCAAAATCAAGTCCAGTCCTGTCATCTTTTTGCTTTGAACATTTCAATGGCTTCTCATTGCCTTTAAGATAACAAAATCTTAGAGGCCTACAAAATCTTGCAAAATCTGGCTTTTACTCATTATTCCAACCTTATTTCACAGCTACTCTCCCTCCATTTTTGTGCTCTATTATAGCAGTTCTTGAATGTTTTGGCATCAAAAGACCTCATGTAACTCTAAAAATTATTGAAGACCTTAAAGAGGTTTTGTTTATGTGAGTTATGACTACCAGGATTTACTGTATTAGAAGTTAAAACTGATAAAAAAATTTAAGCTTTTAGTTAACTCATTTAAAATTAACAACTGTAAACTTATTACATCTTAGCACAGTATAATTTTTAAGAAAAAAATACTATTTTCTGGAACAAAAAATGTTAGGAGAATGGCATTACTTTACACTTTTGCAAATCTCATTAATGTATGACTTAATAATGGCTTAATAGAAGATAGCTATATTCTCACACCTGCTTCTCAATGCAGTTTGTTGTGGTATGTTGTTTTGGTTGAAGCGTATGAAGAAAATCCAGCATCACACAGATATAAGTTGGAAAAGGAAGGAATATTTTATAACCTTTTCAGATAATTATGGCTATTCTTTGAAACACCTTCAAAACTGAACAAATAGTAATTTCTTAAAGGTGAAGTGCAATGTGGAATCTGAAACCATATCCATAAATTTTTCATACTCTGTTACATTAAAATCTGTTGGTCTTTTGGTAAATATTGGTTCACTAAGTTATACAGATCTTCCATGTTGATACTTGACATTGCACAATATTTTTAAAAATCACAATTTTTACTGTCCCAACTTACCTTATGAAAAAGTCTTTTAAGTTTTAGGAATCTATCAAGCTCTAGGTAGATAAAAGTATTCTAAACCTTATATTAAAATAATTTCTGCCTAAAAGCTCATATTTTATCAAATATTGTCATTTGTTTTTCTTGAAATGACAAGCTCACTTTGTTCATTTTTGAGAAGTTATCTGCCAGATACTCAACTTGGGTAACATAATTTGTCTTTCAGTCATTCTTTCACATAAAAATGGTGGTCCATGAAAAAAGTGGCTACTTCACCTCACAGTGCAAATGATCACATGGTCATTTTCCTCAAGACAACCATTGTACTTTGGTATGAACAGACATGTCTTAAGAATATTTCCTATTTTATAACTCAGAATATCAAAATGGCATATATTCAAGAGTTTGAAATTTAATGAAATTAATAATATTTACTGTTTTCTTAGATATTTTTAAGTGAAATTGGCTTTTTCTTTTTTTAAACTGAGAATACATGGTGGGGAAGAATACAATGACTACTAGTAAGTTTGGCATCATTTGTCTTGATTTATGCTAAGTTATAAGCAGTTTTACCACCATTATTTTTGCAACATCAGTGAAAATGTCAAGATAATGAACAAGGCAAATAACATCTGAATTATTTTGAAAGCAGTCTTGAACTTACATTTTCCCAGGGGTTCACAGATTATAGTTCAAGACCTCTACCTACCTACACCAAGCTTATATCAGTTTATGTTTTATTTATTTAACAAACACATGTAGTATTTGTACTATGTCAGAGTTTCAAGTGCTTCATAAATATTTTTATTTAATGCTCACAAGGTAGGTATTATTATTCCTTGTGAGACGGGTGCTGTTATTGCCATATCTTACACATAAGGAAACTGAAGTAGAGAGGTTGAATAACCTGCCCAAATAACAAAGCTAGTATATAAGTGGCAGACCTGCAATTCAGACTCATGTGTTCTGATTCCAGAGTCCATATTCTCAACTACTGTGCTTTTCTGGAATATTCCTCTTACCTCCACCTGGAATACTCACATCAGTGCTTTTGTACTTATCACCTGAAACACTCACTCCAGCCCCAACTCCTGCACTGATTTCATTCCACTCAATGATTTACTTCCTCAGGAAAGCCTCTCCTTCTTATTCCCCCTCTTATATTTTTTCATAGCTTCATTTGCCTTTTATTTCTCAGTACTTCCAACAGGTGCAGTTTTATATTTATTTATGAATGTTAGATTAAATTCTGTCTTCCTCCATGTGCAGTGACTATGTTTTTCCCAAGGGACTAGCACAGAGCCTAGAATATGTAGACATTCATTAAGTATTAGTTGAATAAAATGGATAGAAGATGAGTAGATAGGTAAATGAATAGAATTTATTTGAGTGTATGAAATGAGGGACACATCTAACTTAATTTTCTTCTAAATGGTTAATCAGTTGTCATGGCACTGTTTGTTGGAAAAACAAATCTATCTTTTGTTCACTGACTGAAAGATCAGCTTCGTGTTACTTAATTCTTACATATACCTGAGTTTATTTCTGAACTTGCTCTTCTATTTCACTGTTTAAATTACTTTATCTTTATAAAATAGTTTTATATTGTATGTAAAAATTTCAATATATTAGGTATATTTAAAGAGATTTAGTCCCCATCTCTGCCCGCTCTCTTCTGTTCTGATATTTTCTCTATAGGTAAACATTTTTATTAGTTTTTCATTTATCCTTTTTTGGTCTTTGAAAATATAACCAAGTAGTATATATTTATTTGTATTCTCCCCTTTTTGATGCACTAAAAAGTAGTGAACTATGTGTGTTCTTTTTTTTTTTTTTTTTTTTGAGACAGAGTCTCACTCTTTTGCCCTGGCTAGAGTGAGTGCCGTGGCGTTAGCCTGGCTCACAGCAACCTCACACTCCTGGGCTCAAGCGATCCTCCTGCCTCAGCCTTCCGAGTAGCTGGGACTACAGGCATGTGCCACCATGCCCGGCTAACTTTTTCTATATATTTTTAGTTGTCCAATTAATTTCTTTCTAATTTTAGTAGAGACAGGGTCTCGCTCTTGCTCAGGCTGGTTTCGAACTCCTGAGCTCAAACAATCCGCCCGCCTCGGCCTCCCAGAGAGCTAGGATTACAGG
>CAUYSK010087225.1:0-26953 GCA_963575035.1 Avahi laniger | reverse complement strand
ATTGATGATGAGTACATGTGGTGCTTGTTTTTCCATTCTTGGGATACCTCACTTAGTAGAATGCATTCATTTTACATAAATTTTAACTTAAAAAAACTGAAACCAACATAAGTTCATCTCAGACTTGGCACAAAATAGGCGCACAATTCACATTGCATTAAATGATGGATGGAAGAATGCTTTCATTATCCAATCTTCACACAGCTTATAGAATAAGTATACAGAATCCAAGATACATGATGCTGAGAGTAGTTTTTATACATTTGCAAAGCATTCCACAGGAACTGTACAATTTCCAGCTTTCATGAACTGAAATATTTTAAAACAATATCCATTCATAAAATTACAGTAAATGTTGTGATATTTTCCAGTTAATTTTGGCATGCTTGTTTTCCTTTTAGAAAAATTTTCTTTACAGTGGTCGGTAGGATTTAGACCCAGGGTAGACTCTGCGGGAGTCTTTCGCTAAATGCCCCCTTGCCACTTGAGCAAAGCAGTCACAGTTTGTTTCTCTTTTCCTGGAAGTTATCTCACATCACTTAAAGGGCATAGATTCTTTTCCAGTTATTTTGGTAAAAAGTACAATGAAGGAGCACAAATGCACACAGACACACACACACACACACCACATTTTAAATCAGTCATGTTCAGAGATTTCTTGAGTAAATGTTAGGAATTAAGGATTGGGCAGGAGATGGGGAAGGGACACAAACAGATGTGGCCCATGCAGATGTGGCCTGGGGAGAAAGGCCATGGGAGTGGAGTGATAGGACAGGGGGCCTGGAATACCACTGTCATGGGCAAGGACAGAGAGGGACATCTAACGCGGGAAGAAAGAAGCCAGTATGTGGGAATGCCCTTGGAAGCTGAGCCGGCTTTCTCCCTTGGCCATGTCAGTTCCGCTGTCTTTTTTATCCTCCTTTCACCTCCACTCCACTACCTTCTTCCTGCCTCTCTCCTTTACCTTGTCTTAGGTATATCAGTGGCCCTTAAGACAGTGCTTAGCTGGCGGTTTTCAGCAGCCTTTCAAAAGGTGGGGCAAACTTCTGACCCTGCCTTTCTTGGAGGGGCATGTTTGGGGGTGGGGTGGGATTAGAGGCTGAGCAGCTACTGGGGGACCAGGTCAACAAGAACCCAAGGGTCAGCCAGCAGCCAGCAGCTTTGGGACCCAATGTTGGCCTGTTTGCAGGAGCTGTGACCCCTTTTGTAGAATATGGTCTCTCATATTCAATTGCTGGTGGAAGAAAATGAGAAATCTGGGCCCAGAATCAGAACCGAGTTCCAATCCTAATTGTCGTCAACCAGGTGAACAACTGTGCAACTGCCTGCCACTGTCTGGGCCTCAGTTTGTGCATCTGGAAAGCAAAGAATCTGGCCCCTGCTGGAACTGGCTCTGTAATTACTACTTGTAATGTTCTGCACTTGGCAGCAGGCTCTGGTTTACATAACCTGATCTACCAACTAAAAGTAGTTCTTCTTCAAAAACTGCTGCCCTTAAATAGAGGATGTAATGCCTGTTTGAACGTGTTCGTCATGTGGGAAGACTATGAGGGCCTGTCTTGTGGGGGAACTCTGTAAATGACCACCTCACCTCTTTAAAGCCTGTCCCAAGGGGCCTCCATCAGTTCCCTGGCTAATCCACTCCAATTACTTAATCATCAATCACAGCCAATTTTTCACTCCATGTAACCCAAAAGGAGGACACTTCCTCTTCTCCCAGCTTCAGCGGAGATTGGTCACTGTCCTCTCTAACATTTCAGAGACCATAAAATAAACAAGATGCCTGCAATGCACACTAAGGGTGGTTCTTAGGCTCAACTACACAGACTCATGAGCCCTCCAGAGGCCACACTTGGCTTCAGTCGACTCAAAAAGATGTAGGGAGAAATCACAGCTGGCCAGCATGGCAACATCAAGAGTTTATGTCATGGGAACTCTGGTCTCCATCAAGCATAGCAGTTGGCTCAGGTGCAAGGAGATGAGATCCACACTGGGCAAGTATAGCACCCTCCCTAGTTTTGAAGCCAATATCTTTTGTAATATCTCCATGGCTATAGTTTCCAGATTGCTTATAAAAGACAAATACAGTTCAAACAGTCACCACACTTAGGCCCAAAAGATGGTGCCCCGCCAGGTATGAATAGTTCATACAACTCGACACTGTAAAACATGCCTATTCAGCCCATTTGGACAGTGGGGCTCAGAGAAGTGATAATAAGCAACAGGGCCAAGATCTGTTCTTTCTCCTATTTCACAGCTTCATTGCGAATGGAATTTCTGCTCTGTAGTATGACCATGACAGGGTCTTCACATAATTCGGCTATATTTAAAAGAAATATGATATCCTAATATTTTCTACAGTACAATATTATTTCTCATCTAATAGTTGACCTTACTTTTGATTATTTTATAAAACATTTATGTGCAGGTTAAATTAGCAAATGCATCTGAAAATATCTGGTACATAGTAGGCATTCAGTAAATATTAATTGAATCTGCTTTGTGTTTCCTAAATTGGGAGGTGAGCCTAAATAATTTCTGAGGGCCACAGCTTTGACCATTAGTTTTCTAAGTCAGCAGTCCCCGACCTTTTTGGCACCAGGGACCGTTTTCATGGAAGACAATTTTTCCACAGATGGGGTGGTGGGGATGGTTTCAGAATGATTCGAGCACATTACATTTATTGTGCACTTTATTTCTACTATTATTACATTGTAATATATAATGAAATAATTACACAACTCACCATAAGTTGGGGACCCCTGTTCTAAGTCATGTAATACAGGTTGCCCCTCAAGGGTCACAGCAGGCATTTTGTTACACAGGGCTCCGTGCTTTATAGATGTCTTCGTAGCATTCATTCCTAAACCACAATTAAATCTTTATTGACAGCACACACAGTGCCTTTCAACCCTAGATCTATAAGGCAAAGATGTAGTAAGCTGTGGGGATTTCTGGCTCCCAAACTAGGCCATCCAAATCACTGTCCATGTGCAGCTACAGGTCAGACCAAGGCAGACCCGAGGCAGAGTGTTCACAGCCATGACTTGATCTGGCTGAATTCTCTCCCTCCAGAGAGACCACATAGGGTGTCTGAGAGTTACTCCACGGGTGTGAGTAAATGCCTTCCTAATTAGAGTTATTCAGCTTCCTATTTAGAAGAAGCAGACAGGGCACATACGTGGTAGAACTGAAAGATCAGTAGAGCGGGAATTGGATGATTGTGCAACTCCCGAGGCCCTTCACAGCCTGTCCCAACCCACCCTCACAGACACATTGTCACCTTTGCATGCTGTGTTTCTTCTCCATAAAAGGCCCTACCCTGATCTTTTCTGACTGGTAAACTCTCATTCATCTTTTGATACCCAGTTCAAATATTGTGTCCTTTGTGAAGGCTTCCAGAACTACCGCTGACAGATGTTTTCTTTCATGTTCTTAAAGAACTTGGTCCTTGCCTCCAGTAGAAGAGTTGAGGTTGAAGTTATTTGCTTACACCACAACTGTCTCTGTGACTCAATTCTCAACTCCTGGAGAGTGGGCACTTAAAAAAGTATCTGTGGAATGATTCATTTATTCAACAAATATTTACTGAGTGCACGCCATGTGCCAAATAACTGTTCTAGGGTTACGGATAGAACAGTGATGTTTATGCTGAGTCTCGAAGGATGAGGCAATTCTGTAAGGTGAAGGAAGGGAGAGGAACGGGGACTGGATGGCTGTTCTCAAAGCACCCCCTCCCTCATCTTCCTGAACGAGTAGCTCTTCTGTATTCCTCGGCCTCCTTGGTGTGTTGGGTGTGGTTATGTGACTGAGTTCCAAGCCAATGTGATGTGGGGGGAAATAAGGTACATTAATAATAGACCTGATCCTTAAAAATCTCTCTTGCAAGATTCTGTGTACTCTTCCTTTCTACTAAAACTGATGCAGAGGAGAACACAGCAGGAAGGAGCCTGAATCACCACCTTGAGGGGGCCGGGGCTCAGGAGGAAGATGCATGAACAAGAGTAGACATCACTTGATTATAATATTGAGGTGGGGCCATTGTCCGATTGTCCGTTTGTATTGACACTTTGAGGTTGGTTTGGTTTTTTAAGCTTCAGACTGTGGATAATAACAGAAAATGTAAAAAGATTGGTTAAGCATAGCAGATGCTCTTATAAAGTGAGAATTATGTACCATTTAGAGAGTATTATGTAAGTAATACTCTTCATTAAGAAAATGGTAAAGGCCATTGGAGCTAAGAGAATCTTTCTCTTAGTCCTAATTCTATTGATTTGCTTCCATATTCCAGGCCATTCTTTGCTCTAGAATGTCACTTCATTGGAGTAGGGCCTTCATTCTTGCACTGAATAAATTTTATTGAGCATTTTCTACGTAGCAGAGACATAAGACAGAGGGTTTTCCCTCAGGAAGCTCAGGTTCCAGGGAGGGGCTGGCAGATAAAGGTAGGGCAAAGCATGTCTGGGGCATTCGATGTTAGTCCAATGGGGGGTTCATCTTTAGCTTGTTTCCACCAAAAGGAAGGAAGCATCAAAGATTTCCCCCATCATCACATAAGGGTGGACACCACAGCTGATTAGAAAATGGAGAGCCTTCACGTGAGAGACAGAGAGAGAGAGAGAGAGAGAGAGAGAGAGAGAGAGAGAGAGAGAAACTGGAGGGCTAGAGGGCTCCGCAAACAGAGAGAGAAGCCATACCTTGAATAATAAGTGAGAAGCAACAGGCATGTTACAGATGATTTTAGATGAGTTACTTACTGGAGAGTACTTGATGAAATTTGAACAAGTCTAGTAAGTAAAGAAAGAATTTTTCTGTTTTGGTGGTAAAGGCCATTAACCTATCAGCTCCAGCAAGAAGAAGCCTGTGTTTCGGCCACCATTCTATTTGCATCTGGTACCAAGGCCTAATAAATACAGGACATTCTTGGTTTCAAATATATGTCTCATTGTCCCTACTGACCATTGAAATATCTTACCTATATTAATATTTTGGCATTGAATGTTAATATTTTGGTAGGAATGACAGAGAGGTAGAATCTGGAGTTGGACTGCCTGGGCTCAAATCCTGGTCATGCCACTTACTAGTTATATGACTTTGGACAAGTTACTTACTTCTATTTCCCCAAATATTGAGCAGGGATAAAAATAGTACCTACTTCATAATTATCATGAGAATTAAAGTGGTTAATATATGTGACACACAAGAACTATGCCTACCATATAGTGTGTGCTCCGTAATATATTAACTATTATTGTTGTTGTTGTTTTTCAAATTGGTTCTCTCATCTGGAAGTAGCAGAAAATTCCCTGTTGGTCCACATGTCATGACTGTGGGCTCAGAAAATGTTACCAGGCCTGCAGAAATTATGAGGCTTTTGATGGTTTGCCCCAGGCTTCTATCTTTAAATAAAAGAACCGCTTTCACAGCCCAGAGATTGAAGAGAACACCACCCGCCCCCCATGTCCTCTTAGGGCTCTCTCCAACCTCATTCTCTAACTCTGCTTTTTGAACTGTGGATTGTCAATTAATGGCAAACCAAACTTCTTAGAGAATAACCCTTAGGGAACCCAGGCAGACCTGGCTTATCTCATAAAAGTTGATCAAAGACAGAAACCTCCCACCGGTGACATTTTGGTTTTATTACCTTAACTGAAGAATTTTTCAGTGAAAATGGATTTAAGCCCTTTATAATTTTGTAAAATCACCACTAAACAAAACGTTGATTATCTAAACAATTGTACCAGATTTTATGCACCATTAATATGACATTAACGTTACTTATGCTTATGTAGTACAAGACCAGTAAAGGGGACAATGTATGATCTCCAACGATCCAGTAAAAAGATGATGCAAATATTTCCACTCAGGAGCTGAGTAACATTCATGTTTCCCTGGCACAAGAGCAAGGAACGAAGACACCAAGGAAAAGTCAAGGGAGACATTATTCAGCATTGGTGCATTAAACGTTAACAATTTCAAGCAAGCCTTTGAAAAGAGCAGCCCCACCGGAAGTTGAGTTTTCTGCGCGCTGTGGGAGACAGCGCCACCTGCCGGCCGCGGAGTTTGCCCAGCAGCTGGGACAAGGCGGGAGGGCGATGGTGGTTGCGGGCAAAACCGCCCCAAAAATTGAAGTCTCAAGCGCTTTTGATATTGATGCCATCTGGATGCCTGGTCACCTTCTCCATAAAGAGGCTGGGAGCCCACTCAGGCTTCTTGTCCATAATGGACTGTTGGTTCTAGACTCCTTCAGGGCAAGGAGTGGAAAGTGACGCGACGTGGGGCTGGGCGGTGCGGAGCGGGCCAGCCATCTGAATCGGTGCTTCGCAAGGTCCGCTGCGTGCTAGGATCGCCTGGGAGCGTGAACAGTCCGGGACTCAGGCCTGCCCTGCCCTGGACCCATGAAGAGTTCCGGGAGGATTCCAGCATGTGGCTGAGACTCACCGCTGTCCGGGCAGTGACCAAACCGCAGCGGTTTCGCCCAAAGCCGACCTCAGAGAACCTTCAGCCTAGTGCGGAGACCCAGCAGAATGACAGTACGTTTTCCTGTCCTGTCCTGTCTTGTCTTAGGGCTGTGCCTAGAGGATGCCGCCCCCAAGGCTGGAGATGCCCCAGCATGACAGCCCACTCCCCACTTAAAAAAAAAAACAGCTTTGTGGAGGCATAACTGACATATGACAAACTGTACATGTGTAAAGTGTACAAATTGACAAGTTTTGACATATGTACATACTCGTGAAACCATTGCCACAATCAAGACGATGAACACATTCTTCAAGGTGGAACTTGAAGAGTCCTGTTTTATACTCCTGTTTCACAATTATCTGATTCATATTCTATGCCAGGCATTGTTCTGGGTGAGAAGGAAACATAGACTCACCATCCACAACCTCTTCCCTGGAGGGACTGGTTAGAGGACCCAGTTGGGACGTGAAGGAAGCGATACTTCTTGAGAGTGCAGGGGGAGAAGGGAAGGATTAGGAAAAGCTGGCCAGAGGAGATGATGGTTTAGCTAATCTAGACAGATGGAGGTATTTATTAGGTGCTATGGTCTAAATGTTCGTGTCCCCCCCAAATTCACATACTAAATCGTAACACCCACCATTATGCTATTAGAAAGTAAGGCTTTTGGGGGGTGATTAGATCATGAGGATAGAGCCCTCATGAATGAGATTAATGCCCTTGTAAAAGAGGCCAGAGAGCTCCCTTGCACCTCCTTCCAGCATGTGAGGTTAGTGAGAAGACAGCCAGTTATAGGAAGCAGGCCCTTTCCAAACATCTAGAGCTTGATCTTGGACTTCTCAGATTCCAAATAAATTTCTGTTGTTCGTAAGCCACTCGGTCTATGGTAGTTTGTGATAGCAGCTCAAACAGACTAAGACATTAAGCAGTTGAAGGAAAGGGGAATTTCAAGTCGGGGGAAAGCATGAGCAAAGGAATGGAGGTTTAAAGAGGTGGTATGTTTAGGGCAGCTGTCTCCAACCTTTTTGGCACCAGTGACCGTTCTCATGGAAGCCAGTTTTTCCATGGACTGGGGTGGGGGGATGGTTTCAGGATGATTCCAGTGCATTACATGTATTGTACACTGTATTTCTACTATTATTACATTATAATATATAATGAAATAATTATACAACTCACCATAGGTTGAGGACCCCTGGTTTAGGAAACAGCAGGTATGGCCAGAGTGTTAGTGCACTGTGGGGAGGGGGAAATGAGGCAAAGCCAGAGCAGTTGACAGCAGTTGCTGGAAGACCAGGACTGATATTCTATAAGGAGTTGGCTCATTATTGAGAATAGAAAATCTTTGCAAAGGTCCCAGTGAGCAGAAACAAATGAATTATAGGCCGTATTACATAAGAATCAAAAGCAATTTTGAATGCAGAAGCTGTTTTCATAAATATTATATATACACGTTTAAAACTTTAAAAAAAATTTTTTTTTCAGACATAGGGTCTCACCCTGTCTCCCAGACTGGAGTGCAGTAGTGTGAACACAGGTCACTGCAGCCTCGAACTCCTGGACTCAAGTAATCCTCTTGCCTCAGCCTCCCAAGTAGATAGGACTACAGCCGTGCACCACCACCTCCAGCTAATTTTTAAAAATTTTTGTAAAGATAGAGGTCTCACTATGTTGCCCAGGATCGTCTCAAACTCATGGCCACAAGCAGTCCTCCTGCCTCAGCCTCTCAAAGTGTTGAGATTATAGGCGTGAGCCACCATGCCCAGCCTAGAACATTATTTTTATTCGAACAATAGCAATGAACATCTCTGAAGAATGGCCCACAAAGCCCAGAATTTTTATAGCTCAGGATCTTTGAGAAGTGACAGGAGCTGGCATGCTTTGGTTCAGAGGGCCACCAGGGAGGAGGGGCTCTTTAGAAATGAGGTTCAAATAGCCTACTGCTAGTACTGAATCCAGAACCATCTTTAAATGTAAAGGGGGTAACATGCAGGTCAGAAATAAAGTCTGTGATGACAAGTTACAGTGATCAGCCAATTTTAAGTTCTGTCTGCATTAACTCTGCTGCTGTTAACTGATTGGTTGATGGCTCATGTTTTTCCTGTGGGCATTAATAGCTCATAAGAATGTGTTTATTTCATTTACCACCTAGCCATGAGAACACAAGAGTAAACAAGTGGTATCAGTGAGAATGTTTTCAGCTGCAAATAATAGAAAAAAACTACTCAAATTGGCCTTATAGCAGAGGAAATCCAGAGGCTTCAGGTGTGGTTTGATCAAGTCACCAACTCCATTTCTCACAGTTCTCTCAGCTCTTCTCTATGTGTCACCTTTGAAGCCATTCAAGGCCTCATATCCTCAAGCCCACTTTCTAGAAAGTGTTTCTCTTCCTCCAAGCTACCTACCAAAGTTTAAGTTTTATTCTAATTGCATCCACTTGTGCCACATGCTTACTCTGAGGTCAATTCCTATGGCAAGGAGGAATGGAATCCCCCTGATTGGCCTGAGCTAACCAGGGCCAACCCCTGGGGCTGGGAGTAGGATCAGATGCTTGGCTGTTCCATCATGGTGAGGAGGATGAGTGGGATGTGCATAGGGAAAGCAGCCCAAAATATCTACCCTGTGTTAACAAATTATCTTGGGTAATCCACTAGCCCCTAATGAGGACAGCAGATGTCAGTCACTCTGGTTTGCCATGTGTCATGTTTGCTATTTAAAACTCACTGCTGTGTGCATCACCCAAAGCCCCAACCACAAGAAAGGCCACCACCAACCAAAGACACTTTATTTGCATTACCTTTCACAAATAACAGTCAAGAACAAATAATAATAATAATAATAAAATAACTTGCAAAAGGAACAGATATTAGACATAAACAAGGACACTATTAACATTTAAAAAAAAAAAAAAAGCCTGTGCTGGATGTGGTTGCCCCATTCTTGTGCATGTGTGTGGGTTGGGGCCACAGCTTAGCCTCTGTCACCAGGGAAGGCTGAGGCCCCAGTGAAATACTTCTGGAACCTGCATCCCAAAGCTGGACATACGGACTCCTGAGCACAAGCTCCCTCTTTCACCCTCAACCAAAAAGGACATCTGCAATTTCAAAGTGACCTAAAGCTCTTACTCCTGGGGCTTTTGTTTCTACACCTGTTCCTAGACTCAGTCTTGGGAAGGGCATGGATTAGAGGAAGTGCCCATTTGCTCATCAAAGAGGGAGATCCAAGGAAGGAGGTGGATCCCAGGTACTTCTTCCTCCTCCTTTATCATCCTCCCAGCCCAGCTGCCTTTGCTTCTCTTCTTCCTACCCCAGTCATGTTTCTTTCTCTCTGCTCCTTCTACCTACTAGCATTTTTAAAACTCTAGAATGCACCCCGTGGTGGACATTTCTCATCTAGGTCTTCTAATTAACATCAAACAGTTCCTGGGTTCCCAGTCACTCCTCCTGGAAAAGCTGAGGGACATGGCTCTTTTCTGGCTCCAAACGCAGCCAGAATCGCTGCATTTGGAGGGATACAAGTACTATTCTTGTTTTGACTCGTCAGAGAGTGACTCCCAGAACCTGAAAAGAGGGTGTCTCTTTTCACCCCCTGCGACCTCCACACCTGATGTATAAGAGTCTCCCCAGAGAATTAAGTCACTTATCTGTAGCCTATCCACTCAAGAGCAATATTCTCCCAGGAGTGAATGTGCTGGGGAACTTCTCTCTAGATCAGAAGTGGTTATTGTTGCCCGACCAGGAAAAAAAAATCCCAACTGATTGGAGAAAATTAACTATCTTACAAGTGCTAATAGCATCTGTGTGCATTCAGTTTCACAGATATTTATTCAGCAAGCTAGCTATATTCATTGCAAACATCCATGACTTCCATTTGGAGAGGCTGCAGATGGTGGAGGCCACATCTTCTCTGGGGCTCACTTCTCCATCAGTCTTTCTGAACACTCAAAATGACAGCTTGTAGGTCAGGTCGGGGGCCTTGGAGGGGTCCAAATTTTTACCATTCTAGACCAAAAGAAAGTAAGAGATAAGACTCTTAGAAAAGAAATATTCCAACAGAAGCATATGAAAAAATTTAGATTCATAAATAATCACTATGAATTAACATTATTTGTCTTCAGCTTTCAACTCTGTTCTTCCTATCATTTCTCTCCTTGCTTCTCTGCTGTTCCCTGTCTCTTCCTGACCCCTTCCTCCTCTTCCTTCACCATCTTCCTTCTTTCCATCTCAGTCGCCTTGTCACTTTTCTCCTAAGAGTCTCTTACAGGCTTTCTTCTTTCAACATTTCATTCCAACCACACTGAGCAGTGCCAGCTATGATTATCCGATACAAACCCAGTGGGGACAAGCTATTCTCGTCAAAATTTATCCCAAGAGAAATAAGGCCTAACTTGCCTTATGTCTTTGGAAATGGATCTAGTTGCCTTGAAATCTGGGAGGAGGAAAGGAGAGAGCTGCCTTTACATAGCCTGCTGGAAAAGGTCCCACAGAACTGTGTTTATATTCAACACCCTTCCCTGGGCCTGCCCAGGTCCTAGGTCCTTAAACAGCCTGGGAAATGTCACCACAATTCCTGGAGTCATAGCCATAGAAGTTTATAATCTAAAGGGAACTTAAGGGAATCTAAATTAAGCTGCTTTTTTTTTTTTAACAGATGAGAAAATAGAAGACCAGAGAAATTAAGTGATGTGTTTAAATGTCACATCTATGGATGGGGACCAAGTGGTGGCTATTTATAATAGCAGGGAGCTTTCTCCTTGCTCTTTCTCTTTCAATTGAAAGGAAGGGAGGGAGGGAGGGAGAGAGGGAGGGGAAAAGAAAAGAAAAAAGAAAGGAAAAGAAAAGAAAAGGGAAAAATAGAAGAAAAAGAAAAAAGTCTGTGGGCTGCGGGATTGTAGATACAATTGCCAGGTCCCTGCCCTGCCCTGGGGCCACACCAGAGCCCACAGACTCACCTAATAGTCAGGGCGGGGCATATCTGCCTGGGCGTAGGGATTTGAGGACAGGTTGTCCTTGGAGGTCGCAACCCTGATTTTAGGGAAGATGCTCCCCTCTGCTCCTAGATTTCTGACACCTGTATGCTGCAGTCTCAGATTTTGAAAGTCTTCCTCAATCAAGTTCTGTTCTTCAATATTCTTCTTTTTGTTCTTTGATCTGTAATCAGTAACAGGAATTAGGCAGAAAGTTCCCTGAAGTAAATGTTAAGGTTCTTTTTTAAAAAAATGTTTTTAAATTTTGAAATATTAACATTTCTGAGCCAATTAAGTTGCAGAGCTGATATCCCACTATCCATAATACTTATTTTATTCAGTGTCGATTCCTTGAGTTGAAGGACAGTCCCCTCATGAGCTCCGTGTAACGACAAAACCAGGATATTAATGCTGCTCCAACACGACCTTCTAAATCCACTGGACTCATTCATATTTTGCTAATAATGTTATCAAGTGTGCTTTTGAATTTATATGGAAATGATAATAGAAGTCAAAGAGAGAAGATGACTTGTGATACAGTTTTTCATTCCAGCAAAGTTGACCTCTACAGAATCACCCCAGTGAGTAAAATGAGTTCAAGGTATAAAGGTCTTAAAAGGAGAAATAGGACTTCCTGGCACCTCTGTGGCCCCTCAAGTATCTCAAGTGTAAATATTCAAAGCCAAGTGGAAGTACTTGCAGGTGAGGGAGGCATCTGCCCCCAAGTAACTCTGGTGGGGACCCTCCTTCCTTCCCGGCCCACAGGCCTGGGCCTGCCCCCGCAGTTCCCTGGGCTTGGGAGGGGAGTGGGGCTGGCTGCATCTGTGATGCCACTGCCAGGGTGAGTCACCTGTGCCTCAGGCACATCAGAAATGAGACCCTGAGGGCCCACACCCTTGTCCAGGGTGGCTGAGGAGAGGCTTCCCTTCCTTTTGAAATGGGCAAGAAAATTATAATTCTTGGTGTGTTCCCAAGAATCCCGAACCTGTAGCTGGGCTAAGAGCAAACCTGGCTGTGCAGTAGGAAAGAGGACCTGGACACATGGCTGTCCCAGGGTCACAAGGTTCTGTAACAACTCTTGAGGGCCCTGAAGACCCAGGACAGCCAGCTAGTCTGCCTAAGAAAAGAGGAGACAGCCTTGATCCCGGAATGTTCTGGCTCTCTTCCTGAAAGGGGGAACTCGGAGAGACGGAGATGCTCATATTTCCGGTTCTTAGCTTTGCTTCTTTATAATTAATTCTCTGGAAAGAGTTAATATTATAATGGACAAATAAATACCTGTTTTATTAAAATGTAAGATATGAGCTAAATGTTAGAAAAAAGTAGATTGCTTTTTATTGAAGTGGATCCCCACTTGGCCCATTTAGAATACAAAAGAGATAATAGCATTCACTTCCTTATTAATGGGGGAACACTAGCATACCTAAGTATTTGTTGCACAAATGAGTGAGCACTACTCCCCCTCCCTTAAGGGAAGGGACCGTAAGGCAACCTTAAGAGATAACCTCTCCACCCAGGGGAATCTGCTGAGGTTGATTTTAGACCAGGTGCAGCAGGGTCGGGAGCAAGGGAGTGACCTGATAAAACTTGTATCTGACATCAGCAGAGTTAAACATTGTTAGCAAAGAGTTTTTAATGACTTAAGGAAATGGGTGCTATGGTCATATTATAGTGTTGAGCAAAAATAAACCTTAACAAAAAATTTTAAAAACACAAAGCATACAAAATTACATATATAATATTTTAAAAGGAAAAAATCTGGAAGGATATATGTCAAAATGGTAGTTGCCCAGGGTGGTGGGTTTTATGGGTGATTTTTTATTCTGCTCCTCTGCACATTTCTCTGTTTTCTCTCTTTATTTTCTTCCATGATCATGCACAGCTTATATAATTGGAAGAAAATTAAGGTAAGAAAAAAAAGTCAGCGGTATTAGAGAGGCCTCCCCTTATCTCCCTTCTCTTGCCCAGGAAGGGCTGGGGATGTTTGGAAACTACAGTGTCATGCTGGTAGCACTAGAACCCAGGACAGGGACACTTCCACTCCGTACCTTGCTGTGATGATCAATGCAATCCCCATGCTGAGAATGAGGACGCCAGCGATGGTGCCCACGATGGTGAGGATCAACTGAAATTCTGGAAGGGAAAAGAGAAGAGGAGAGACAGCTCAGCCCCCAGCTGTCTACTGCCCAGGGACCCCCTGCCATGAGACCACTCAGGCTCTGGTCTCCAGCCCCTCCGGGGCCAGCTTGGGTAGGTGGCTTATTTCCTTTAGCACCCCTCCCCGCACCCCTAGACTGTGTCTTCAGAACGCCATCAGAAGGGGCAGCCTTGCCAGATGAATGACCGTAAGTCCCAGGGAGGCGATAGAAGCAGGGTCTTCCTGAGCTTTGTGGGCAGTGGGACCTCAACACAGGTCCACAGCTCCCCTTCCAAGAAGCTAGGGGAGTAGGTTGGAGTGAAATTGCTCCACATTAGAGGAGCCAGGTAACGGCTTGATGGCATGGGGGGGGGGGGAAGAGTCTGGAGTTCGCTGTCACCCATTCTCCCCCTCTAGCTCTGCTCTGATGGGCGCTATTGACACTTGAGATGTGGCTGTGAGATGGCCGGTAAGTGTAACATACACACCGGATTCTAAAAAAAAAGTGAAATAATTTATTAATAATTCTTATATTGATTACATGTTGAAATGATATTTTGGATATATTGGGTTAAATATAACATGTTCTTAAAATCAACTTCACCTATATCTTTTTACTTTTAAAAATTGTATTTGCAGAAGGATCACTTAAGCCCAGGAGTTTGAGGTTGCTGTGAGCTAGGCTCATGCCACGGCACTCTAGCCCGGGCAACAGAGCAAGACTCTGTCTCCAAAAAAAAAAAATTTATTTGGAATTTTTAAAAATTTAAAATGAAACAGATAGCTCACATGATATTTCTATCAGACAGCGCTGCCCTAGACCTTTTTGTTTCTTCCTGCTACGTGACTCCCACAAATGCCACCTCCAACCTGGATTCATGGGGCCATAAGACTGTGACATCTGGGAAAGACCTCAAAGTTCATCTGGTCCAAACCCCTCATTTTATAGGTATGGACATGAAAGCCCAGAAGGAAGAAATGACTTAGCAAATCCTTCCTTACGACAAAATACAGTAGAAATGGAAGGCATCTCTCGTTACTCACTATCTTAGTGGCTGGAAATACAGCAGTATTTCCTTTCACTTGGATCATTAATCTTTATTCAGTCATTATGTAAGTTTAAAAATATAAAATAATTTAAAAGTTAAAGTTAGTATTGTCCCAGTCTGGCGGAGGTGGGGCATGGGAGGGAAAGAAAGGGCTGAATTTGCAGCAACACATCTCAAACCAGTAAATAGCTCTGAGACAAAAAGATTTGAGTATTTAAATGCCTGGTTTCTAGGTCTGCTTTCCTACAATCATCAAAATTTTTTGAACGTCTTGGTCTTTTATCCTTTCTAGTAGCAGATAATGCATATGTAAGCTAATGTAGGAAATCAACATAATGCTAGGACGCCCTTCTCTGGTCTGGAGCAAGTCCAGAGGCACCAGCCCGCTCCCTGGGCCGAGTTCTGCTATTTTCTACAGCAGAGGTGCTGCTGCCTGTAACCTCAGGGTGAGCCCGGGTGGCACGTCCCAGAAAACAAACTGCGAGCAGATTGTCTCTCCCTCTCTGTGAAGGAAGCCAGAGACTTTGGGGGACTGGACAGGATTTTGAATGTGCTCAATGTTCATTTCTCAGATATCTGATAACTTGTGTATAAGAGCAAGACTTCTGTACTCACGGTCTTGGCAGTCGAGTCCACTGTAGCCAAACGCACACCTAAAACACAGTGAGCGAGAGGAAACCATGTTAACGAGCCCCCAAGGGGAGCATGTCAGAGTTCCCACTCCAATCTCCATTTCTTCTTTTCCATCCTTCTTTCATCCTGTCCGCCCCTGCACCTTCTCCTCTTTCTCTTGTCTTCCTTACCCTCCCATTCTTCCAGGAGAGCACCTTCCACGGGGCTCTGGGAGGTTGAGCGGGGTACCCAGTCCTGTGTGGGCTCATTTGCTGCTGATGGAACACTCCATCCTCTGAGCTCCAGGAAGAGTCAGCAATTCGGGTGACGCTGAACCCAAGAGGCATGGGGCCTTCTCAGGCTGTGACGCCACATGGCTCTGCCACTTACTTGCTGCCCTGCAAGCTGGAGCATGTTATTGACATTCGGTTTTGGTTTTCTCACCTGAAAAGGGGGAGCTAATACATTCCTGACAGTGTTGGTGGGTGATAGGTGTCACCTAGTGTGGTTCCTGGCACATGGAGACTGCTCGAAAACTATTCATGACGATGATGACGTTGATGTTCTGTACCTACCGGCCTACGCCAGCTTACCTACCCCCTGACTGTAAACCCGTATATGTGCTGCAGGCTCTGCCCTTTTTGCCTAGCTCCTGCTATTCCGAGACAAAAACAGAGTGATTTCTCTTACGGTTGACAGTTCTTATCAGGACCTTCCTCGTAGCCAGGCACGCACGCACACTCGGCGGTCCCAGCTTCCTTCTTTATCAAGCACTGCCTGTGCTCTCCGTTGCAGTCATCAGGACATTTTGGACTGGGTGCTTCAAAACAGAATGATTTCTTTGTGAAGAAACAATCTCTTCCACCCCAAAGCGATATGTGACAGAGTATGATTTCTTTTGCATTTCTTGTTCTAGGTACAGTGAGGTGCTCATTGCCTCTGCGCGTGACATGCCCTCGTTAAGCTGCACTGGGCCTGCCTCGCCAGCTCCTAGCCAAGGTCCCGGTCCTGGTCCATGCGTCTAAAGCCAAAATTCACATCACTCGGACTCCAAAATACATGTGGATACTCAAGCAGTAAAGTTTGTATTTTGCAAATGCAAAAAGAGAGAAAATAGGAGTTGTGAAGAACATTAAGAAGCAGGTGGAACACTTACCAACACAGAAAGCAACTTGTGGGTTAGGTCTTTCCCAGTCGGATTTGCACTCGCATGCTAAACTGTTGACGCAGTCATCTTCAGCCTTTTCACAACCATAATAATCACACCGATTTTGCACTGGGAAGCACAAATAATTAAAAAATATATTCAGCAAAACAGTATCAACAAAGCACCCCACTCCATTGTTGTTACGCTTTGCCTTTTAATAAGTTTTGGGATTTAACAAATGAAAATCTGAGATTCTGAAATCCACACCTTTCCGTATCCATGTCTGTTGGTGGGGCCCTTCCACACTCTGCTTGGTCATGTGAATTGCTTTAGCCATTTAGCAGTTGTACATGTGATGTAAACAGAGACTTGAGAAACAACTACTGCTCTTGAAATCCTTTGGACTGGGCTGCTGGAGGCTGAGAGACCATGTGGAACAGAGACAACCTGCCCAGCTGAGCCATCTGGGAGCAGTCAGCCTTCAGCTGACCCAGCTAGTGGCGGATGGTTAAGTGAGCCCAGCAGAGATCAGTCAGCCTGGCCTAGATCAGCAGGCTATCCGGTGAGCCCAGCCAAAATTCTAACCCCTAGAATTATGGGGTTGCAATGAATCAGTGGTGGTTGGTTTAGGCCACTAAGTTTTGGGGTGGTTTGTAACACAGCAAATGCGAATTGTTACAGCTACACTGCAGGCTGTGTATCAGCCTAAAGGGGGAAATAGCATAGGTGAAACTTTCTACAATCATTTGTGAAGCTATAACTTGCTGTAAAGCCCTCTTGCTTTTCCTTTCTTTATCTTTTCCTGTCCAGCAATGATTCGTCTGGTCATTAATACCTTTCAAGAGAAGAACAAAAGTCATTTTGATGACCTGGAGATGGGTGGAAAGGAGTAGAAGGCAAGTGAGAGAAGAAAGGGCAGACGGATGGATTGGTTAAAAGGAAATTTGGAGGCACCTGTCAGGTCATGGACAGTCCTTGCCCCCTCCTCACATAGAATGGAAAGGTTTACAAAAAGGGAGGTAGGTCTTAGTTAAACTTTGAATAAAGTTATTTAATACTTACAAACATAATCTGTGAAGTTTGTGCCATTAATTGCATTTTTGATTAAAGCAGACACGCTCTCCTCGGTTTCATTTGTATTTAGTGTCAAAATGTTTACTATTGTTACAGTAACAACCTCGTCACCAGCACGCATTTCAGATCTTGCTGATGGAGAAGCAGATGCGCTAAAAACGAAATGAATCTGTCACTTGATGAATTAAACTGAAGGGTCAACAAATAGGTCTTATAATCTCCAGTATTCCCCAAATATCCCAGCCCTCACCCTGACCCACTGTCCCATCTCCACAACTGGGGTCCACATATGGAAGCCTGGGCTACACAAAGGTGGCAATTTAAAGGCCCAGAGAACTCTATTCAATGTGTATTCAGGGGAAACCTTACGGTGAAAACAGTGTCTTGTTGGATGCTTAGGGAAATTGTGGATAATCAATTTTCAGATCTAGGAACCTGGAGCTAACCACAAGTAGAACAGTAACATCTGAAACATTAAGTTGTCACTCTCTGTTGGACAACAAGATTAGGTGTCCTGCCGAGCTGTTAAATCTCAGATTCTGTTCCTCCCTGTGCACTGAGAGAGCAGTGACCAACCATACAGAGCCTGGGTCATTCCCAGGAAGGGTCAGGAATTCAGCAGGCAGCTTGAAAGTGGGCACGTGATCCGGCCTGGACACACAACCCAGAGGAGGACTGAAACAAGGGTGGGGGTGCGTGGGAAACGTGAGCATAGCATACCAAAGCAGATCATCGAATACCAGTGCCTGCTATGCAAGACACTGTAACGGCCTCTCTCCCTCCCTAATCAGCACTACCCTCTCCCGCCTAAGTACAGCTGTGCCACGCTGTGATTATTTCATCGTCCAGAAGGAACCAGGTGATAAACCACTGAGGAAAAAAAGGATTTTAAAAAGCTTTCCTATCTGACTTGTGGCTCTGTGCTTTTAAGCCTCAAAATATATTTTTGTTGTCCAGATTTTTTTCTGTACGTCATTTTGAATATATTCAGGAACCTGAAAACATGGCTAATCTATTTAGGAAATGTTTACAGCTGTGCTGGGTCCTCGGCACAACCAAGAAAATCCAAAACATGAACCAAATTCTATTTTTAGAAACAGTTGCCTCAAAAGGGAGCCCCAAAACATGAAATGGGCTTCAGAATTTTAATTTAAACATTTTCTACCATAGTTCATTCAGGACAGAATGAGGGGCGGGTGGTAGTGGAATTTACAGGGCAGGGAGAAAGGGGGACTTAGTATAAATTATTCTATACTGGTTGAAATCTGTGGCATCATTTTGCACTGGGGCTAGGACAGAAAATGCCATCCCTAACGCATTTGTTGAATGAGCTAGAATATTAGCTCATGTTCTAATTCAAGAGGCAAGGCCTTACACCTGTGAAACAGCTAAAGAACACAGTGGAGCTACTGTGTACTTGAGTATAAATGACTAGAGGGCTAGACTTGGAGTTAAGACACAAGGTCTAGAGCCAAGCCTGCCACTGTCTTTTCTGGCCCAAGACCAGTCATAGCATCTCTGAATCTCCTCCTCAGTCCAAAAAGAGGTTGGGAGAGAGAAATTCTGAGGATCCTTCCAATTCCAACATTTTTACAATACCTAAAGACCTTAGGGATTCAGAGGAGAGAGAGAACATTGGGCTGGCAGCTAAGAAATTCCTTCCTAGGTGAGAACCAGGTTCACTGGCCCTGCAATTGTCTCCTCCATGACCCTGAGCTCACTGGTAAAGGTTTACCTCTGAACACCTTGGACTCCTTTTTAGTAACTCCTTAAGAATAAAGGGAGTGCCATAGTTTTGGGGACCCCCCAAAATGACATTATGGGACCAGCTCTTCCTCACACTGCAGGGTCTTACCTTCCAGAAAGGGAACAGACTGGTGTTGAAATTGACTATGTACCAGGCACTGTGTACGGGGAACCTTCCAAACCTTATCTTAGTTATTGCTCACAAGGGGCCAGGGAAGTTGATCAGATTATCTCAGTTATGCAGATGAGGTAACGAAGGCTCAGAGAAGTTAGAACACCTGCCTGGTCACACAGCAGGAAAGTGCCAAAGCCAGAATTCAGGCGCAGGTGTGCCTGACTCCACCCCACCTCACTGTTCCTGTTTCACCCCCTACACATGAACTGGCTGTTGCCCACTAAACCAAACCTAATCCCCAGGAACGGTTCCTAGCCCTCCAGCAGCTGTCTGCTGTAGACCTCCTGCTTCAGAGCCTCTGCGTTCAGGCCCAGCCTCTCTGCTTGCTGCCTGCCCCTCACCAGGCAAACCTGCCTCTTGGCTGCCATCAGACTCACCCCTCATTTAAGATCAAGCTGGACACTCACCACCTTTAGGAGGCCTTTTGTGAAATTTTTAACATATATATATATATGTGTGTTTATATATATATTTTACAGATATATTCGTTATCTTATTCCACAAAGGATTTGACATAGCTTATAAGGATAAATATAATAGTAAAACTTAAAACACAAATACTACATCAGGGCTGCTTTTTCTACGTAACTCCATTCATCTTAGAGCGTTCTTTCCCCAGCCTCAGTACTCATGTGTTAATGTGCTTCAGAGAAGGCTGAGATGGAATTGCTAACTTCTCGAGAATCTTCTGCCCCTTTATATCCTGAAATAGCACCCAGCACTTGTCATCACATATCGAAGTGCTTAGTGAATACTTTTTCCTACTAAAGAAAGAGCTCACTGCTGGCCCTTCAGGAGCCAAGGGTGTGATTTGGATGTTCTTGTCCCCTTCACTCCCCCTGTAAGAAGAAAGAGATGACTGTGAACCGTTCAGTGTCCTGGCCTCCTGGAATGCACATTCCCGGGATTGACTAGCTGTGGTTTGTAGCCAAGCGATCAAACCAAACAGGCCAGGCCAGATGATGCCCATGTGCACAAGTTGCTAAGTAGCCAATCACAGACAGCATCTTGCCCTCCCCAGGCCACCCCCTGCCTGTCCGGGCCAGAGTTGTTGTGACATCAGAGACAAGGCCAAGGCACACAGTCCTTTCTGCAGGGCTTAGACTGATCACCTCTTCTTGACTTGTGACTTGTCATAAGGGGCCCTTAGTGTTACATGGAGAACTCAAGAGAAGATCAGAAGTTAGGCACACTTGTCCCCAAAGGACCCCATTGGTCCGTAGCAAACTTACCTTACATTAAGAATTACAGTCTGCCCATAAGAACTGTTAAATACATTACTAAACTGTGGAGGAGAACAGATTTAACAACAAGTTAAAAAATAAACTTTAAAAAGTGATGCTCTATCCAGATTTTGACATAAATTTCTAAATTCATTTATATAAATACACATGGTTCATCACAACAAATTATTTATTCTTAACATGCAGTCTAACACCTTTCAGTAATCTTTGCTATAAAATAGTAAGAGTCTGATATAAGTAAGAATTATCCAGAAAAAAGATGGAAACCTAAAACACTCAGCCAAATCAATTATCATATTCCTAAAAATAAGATGATTAACTTATTAAGTTTGTCTTAAGTTTTGCATATTCATTGGTCTTATCTATGTGTGTGTCTCATGTATTCATCAATTTACCCGAGGAGCATTTATTTAATTACTTACCTTACCCAAGGCATTGCAGAGATGGGCAGACCCAGTCCTGTGATCAAGTGGGGGAACCACACCACGAAGGCAAGAGAAGAGCCATAGTAAGATAGGAACCACCATGGAAACTCAAAGAAATGCTCTTCCAGTTGCAGAGAACCAGAGAGGGCTTCATACTGGAGATGGGCCTTAAAGCACTTCAACAGGCAATGCCAGGACAGGGAGTGGAAGAAGGAAGAGCACACGCTAGTGTTCAGAGGCTGCATGGCTCAGAAGAGGGCAGACTGAATTGGGAAGAATACCTACAGTCGAATTTTTCCATTTGTAAGCTTTTGTGTAAGTTAACTTTTTTGAATCTCGCTTTTCCCATTGGAAAACTTGAGATAGCAGTAATTCTCACCACGTAGGGCTACAATGTGTAGAAAATGAGATGGGATATCTGATCCACGGCTTTGTGAGCTGAAGGCTCTCCAGCACAGGTGGATCTTACCAGGCTGTGGTTGTGTTCTGAAGACAGAGACAACTCTAGGTTCTTATAGGGGAGTGGCCAGAGGTAAAGCTGGGACCTCTGGCAGGTATAAGGTGGAGGTGGGTTGGAGGTCCCAATTACAACATAAGTCCTTTGACACCAAGAACAGGGGTTTCTCATTCTTATGATACAACCTCTCCCCACCCCATTCGCCCATCCCCACCCCATGCCACTTAGTACAGGGCACTCCCCAGGAAATACTCAACAAAACTGGTTGAATGATGACTGAGTGAATTAAATGTGAAAGATACGATCATGGCTTCAGACAGGCGTCTTCCTCTTTCCTCAATCTCCACATTTATTAGATAAGAATGTTGAATTGGGGTGGTGCAACCTTTTCATAATCTATGACTTTTTATTATTTTTGTGTCCATTGGGACCAACATGTTAAAAGATTGTGGCAACCAATGGCATTAAAAAGATGTTAGATTTAAATTACAGAGAAATGCCTCCCTAATTCTAGTCAAATTCAAATAAATCTGATGCCCTAGTTAGCCAGATCAGCCTTATAATAAGGATATGGGCCAGGCATGGTGGCCCATGCCTATAATCCTAGCACTCTGGGAGGCCAAGACAGGAGGATCACTTGAGCTCAGGAATTCGAAACCAACCTGAGCAAGAATGAGACCCTGTCTCTACTAAAAACAGAAAAAATTAGCTGAACAACTAAAAATACATAGAAAAAAGTTAGCTGGGCATGGTGGCGCATGCCTGTAGTCCCAGCCACTCAGGAGGCTGAGGCAGGAGGATCACTTGAGCCCAGGAGTTTGAGGTTTCTGTGAGCTGGGCGGACACCAAGGCACTCTAGCCTGGGCAACAGAGCAAGACTGTCTCATAAAAAAAAAAAAAAAAGGATATGTACATATTTCTTTATAATCTTTTAAATATTAGGAATAGCTGGCATTTCTGCAAATCATCGAGGGCCAGAGATTCCATTTAGGAGCAAATTTGCTAGAAGACCTTGAAGGTTCCTTCCAGCTTCCCTACTGCCCACTGCCCGTACAGTTTTCTTAATCCCAAAGAAGAGGTAGAGAAATTAGCATCTGGCATAGAAGACAGTGTTTCTTTTTCTTTTTTTCTTCCAGGCCATCCTTTGTGGATGTTGGGTAAACATCTCTTAATCTGAAGGGCTGCAAGTTTGGCTAGGAAGGCAGGAGCTATTCACAAGAGCCTACCAGGCCTTCACTGCCCGACAGAGCCAGCAGGTGAGGAGAAAGAGAAGCAGCTCTGTGGTCTGGCAGGTCTAGGTTCAAACCCTGAACTCCTCACTTATCAGCTGGGTGACCTTCGGTCAGTTACTCAACTTTCCTGATCCTCCATTCTTCATCTGTAAAATGGACACGATAGCACTATCTCCCTCACAGGGCTGTTTTGAGAATTACAAATATTACACATAAAATGCTAGGCACAGCACCCAGTAGAGAAACTCCAAGTCCCTGTGTGGCTGCCCATGTGGATCCAGTTGGGTAGAAAATGAGCCCGGGGGTGACTCCTCAGGGCCCGTGCTGGGACTGCTTCGGCCAAGTCTGCTAAGAAGACCTTAAGGAAGTTAGCTGTCTCTGTTTCTCTAACTCTACTCCAGGGGTTGCAAAGGAGTTCTGGCATATCCCTTTTAGATTAAAACTCTCTAAGAAAATATAAGAATGCTCCATCCCTTCACTGGTCCCCCCAAAAAACATCACGCCCTGACTGAGATCAAGTCTCTAAACTGATCTCTGAAGACCAGAGCTTAAGGCCTGTAACGGGAGAGGGCTTTTGTGACACTCACACCCAAAGCCAAGTTTGAGGAAGGTAGAGGCCACAGTGACCAGGGCTCAGTAAAGCAACACAAAGCAATTCCTGGGTTCCCTGGAAGTAGGAACATGTTGGTGTCGCCATCTTCAATGTACTAAATACCATCCAAGTTGGCAAATTTGAATGCAGACCCAAGACAAGAGGACAAGTCACTGCCAGCCAACATGGCAGCCACAGGTTCTATCCTAGCATTGCCAGGAATCCACTGTGCGGTCAGGAGCACTAGCTCTCTGCACCATCTGTAAAATCATTTTGATAATAAATTTTTACATTTTACCAGTTCTAATAACAAAACTCTCTTGTACGGATATAATTCCAAATTGAAAGACATTGTCATAGAATAAGATGTTAGTTTTTAAAAGTATTTTTCCACCTAGACTTCTAGGATGTATTTCAGGCTAATATTTTTTCCTTTAAAACTAAACTTTGAGAAACACTGGCTGGATGCTCTCTGTTGAGTCCTTCCAGACAGAACATCTGTAGTTCCAGAATGGAGACATTCATTCCTTTCATGCTGCCATGCTCACTCACGATAACCTCAATGACATGAAACTATTGCTCATTTGAACATTTTTGGCGATGGAAAAAAAAAAAGTAACAGGTGTTAATTCAGATGTAGTTGTTCTTCTAGACATTGAAAAAAAAACTGGACTAGTATGGAAATCTATGGAAATTTGAATGTAAAAAGGAAAAAACATCTCTAAAATGTTTTCTCTTTCATTCTGTGGAAATAATTTATTTATTTATTTATTTGAGACAGAGGCTTGCTCTTTTGCCCAGGCTAGAGTGAGTGCCGTGGCATCAGCTTAGCTCACAGCAACCTCAAACTCCTGGGCTCAAGCAATCCTCCTGCCTCAGCCTCCCAAGTATCTGGGACTACAGGCATACGCCACCATGCCCTGCTATTTTTTTCTGTATATTTTTAGTTGTCCAGGTAATTTATTTCTATTTTTAGTAGAGATGGGGTCTCGCTCTTGCTCAGGCTGGTCTCGAACTCCTGGGCTCAAACGTTTCTCCTGCCTTGGCCTCCCAGAGTGCTAGGATTACAGGCGTGAGCCACTGTGCCTGGACAGAAATAATTTATTTTAAAACATCATTATATGTATCCGTCCATTTAAAACTATGTTAATAGCTTACATAACAATGGACATGGCATGGCATGGCTGGAGCGAGCTTATGAAGGCCCTCTGCCACGCTGGGGCTATGTGTCAAGGTGCAAGACCACGAGGAGGTCAAAGGTCCCAGGGGAGGGGCCTGGGCAATGAAAACCAGCCGCACCGGGGGTGCTCAGGACAGCTGCTGCTTGCCAACCAAAAAGGGCACATTTCACTATTCGGAACACTGGTATGACCGTCCCAATGTGCAGGATCTGAAGACCAGCTCTACACTGTGCAACTCAGTGTTAGAACAAAGAATACTTATACAGAAGGAAAGCTGGGAAGTACTTACAAAGTTAACAATTTCGGTATACAAGACTTGATAGTTCCGAGAATTTTCTTCTTCCAAGCCACTTGTGTCTGATACTTTTACGGCAATCTTCCCAGGGAATGTCTTTCCTGAAAGTCAAGCAGAATCTTTCTGTACTCCTTAAAGAGAGTCATTTCCAGTTTGTTCTAAAACATAGATTAATTTTTAGAATTCTCAACATTATGGGATGACACTACAAGAACTCTGGAAATGTAAAAAATGTTACCCGTTCCCCGCAACCTAACACAACCGTCTTTATTTTGGTATATTTCTTCCAGCTCTTTCTTTCCATTCACATTGTTATAATCCCACATTTATGCCATGTTTCTTTTTTTACTTATTATTACGTAATAGGCATTTTCCCAAATCATTGATACTTTTTTTTTTCTTTTTTTGAGACAGAGTCTCGCTCTGTTGCCTGGGCTAGAGTGTCGTGGCGTCAGCCTAGCTCGCAGCAACCTCAAACTCCTGGGCTCAAGCAGTCCTCCTGCCTCAGCCTCCCGAGTAGCTGGGACTACAGGCATGTGCCACCATGCCTGGCTAATTTATATATATATATTTTTTTTTTTTTTTAGTTGTCCAGCTAATTTCTTTCTATTTTTTTAGTAGAGACGGGGTCTCGCTTCTTGCTCAGGCTGGTCTCGAACTCCTGAGCTCAAACGATCCTCCCACCTCGGCCTCCCAGAGTGCTAGGATTACAGGCGTGAACCACCATGCCCGGCCCATTGTCTACTCTTTATAACCATCATTTTTCTTTTTTAGAGACAAGGTCTTACTGTGTCGCCCAGGCTGGAATGCGGTGGCTATTACAGGTGTGATCATAGAGTACCATATCCTTCAAATCCTGGGTTCATGCAATCCTCTTGCCTCAGCCTCCTGAGTAGCTGGGACTACAGGTGTGTGCCACTATGCCCAGCCTTTAAAAAACATCATTTAACAGCTGCATAATAGTCTATGAAGTATATGTCTCCTTCATTGATACAGTCATTTTTTGTTGTTGGACTTAGCACTTCTAATTCTTTAAAAGGAAAAGAAAAATGTTGCAGTGAACACCTTCATGCACAAATCCTTTTTCTATATTTGGGGTCATTTAAAGTAGATCCCCAGAAATGAGGTCATTAGTGCTAAAAATATGAGCATTTGGGTGACTTTTTGTATATCCCTAACCCCTGCGGGCAATACATCAGTTTCCTGTTCAATTGGACTGCTATGGCAGGGGGGATATTTCTCATTCATAAAGCAGAAAAGAGGTTATAAAAGACAGTCAGGTCTTGGACCTTCATTGCACCCGGTGATCTAATCAAAAAGTATCATGCCAAGGGAGTCTCAATTTGCTCCTAACGTCTACTTGTAGAGCCGAGAGGCTCTCATGTCTCTGAAGGTGGGGTTTGCTGTTACGGAGCAAGCAGGTCCTGTGACAGGGAACTGAATCAAAGACAGAAGCCCAGGCTCCCGGGCCTGGCTGGCTGTGTGATCTCAGGCATATCCCCTTATCCTGCCTCAACGTCCCCGGGTAACAGCACTTTACTTTGTTGGCCTTCGTTGCCTCCACATTTTCTTCTACTTGTAGTATTCTGGAATCTCTTTCTGCCATCGTTTAGAGGTTTCTAGTCCATTTTTGGTAGGAGATACAAAGAAAGCTCTGCCATGACTCATCCCTTGTGACTTACCTCTCAAACACGCAGAAGAGTGATAGTAATACCCTTCTAAACACAGGCAGAAATGGGTATCAGTCAGCTCGACACAGGCAGAGCCATCTTCACAGGGATTAGCTTGGCAAGGACCGCTGAGACCTTAGATGGAGCAGAAAGAAATTAGAAATCCACAGAAATGGCAACAAATAACACCTAGAACTCTATTTTTCAATCTTCATGCTTCCTTCCTGGGCACTTTCCATTCTTTGGCTGCATTACTTCAGAGCATACCCTTAGAAGAGCTAGAAGTAAATACGTGCTTTCTTTTTTTTTTTTTTTTTTTTTGAGACAGAGTCTCACTCTCTTGCCTGGATCGAGTGCCGTGGCGTCAGCCTAGCTCACAGCAACCTCAAACTCCTGGACTCAAGCAATCCTACTGTCTCAGCCTCCCGAGTAGCTGGGACTACAGGCATGTGCCACCATGCCCGGCTAATTTTTTCTATATATATTTTTAGC